>JACCIB010001814.1:7500-19323 GCA_018906965.1 Philotrypesis tridentata | reverse complement strand
TAAATTACTTATAAACGCTGTCTATGGTAAGTGTATCGAACGAGAGCGATCTCGCGTAGATGTACGATTGGTTAATAAATTTACAGGTAGATATGGAGCAGAAGCACGAATAGCTCAACCAAATTTTCATAGCTGTGCTATTTTTGATGAAAATTTGGTAGCCATTCAGATGAAAAGAACGAGTGTTACTATAAAGAAGCCAATATATGTTGGACTTTGCATCCTAGATTTATCGAAGACACTACTGTATGAGTTCCACTACTCATATATGAAACAGCGAGTGGGAAAAAAATGCAAACTCCTCTATACAGATACGGATAGTTTGATTTATCAAGTAGAAGATTTTGACATGTATCAAATAATGAAACAAGATATTCATAGATTTGATACATCAGATTATGATAAAAATAATCAATTTGGCATTCCTCGTGCAAATAAAAAGTGCTTGGACTCATGAAAGACGAATGCTCTGGAAAAATTATGACAGAATTCATTGGCTTAAGAAGTAAAATGTATAGTATTTTAGTTGATGGTGGAGCAACAATAAAGAAAGCTAAAGGTATCAAATCCTATGTTGTAAGGAAAACCATTACATTTGAAGACTATAGAAGATGTCTTTTAGATGAAGATATTATACAACGAGAGCAATGCAATATACGATCAAAATTGCATATAGTTCACACTCAAAAACAGAAAAAAATTGCTCTAAGTCCTTATGACGATAAAAGGTATTTATTGCCTCACAGTACAGACACTTTGCCATGGGGGCATTATAGAATAATGGAAGATCAGATGTCGCTAGCTGCAAGTCAACTGGAGGGGGAAGAAATGACTGTTGCATCACAAGTGGAAGCAGAGAAGGGGAATCTGACAGCCAATGATGGAAGAGAAAAAGAGAGGGAGACCAATGAGAACCCTGAAATGCTAGAGGAGGAGGGAGTAAAACGAGTAGAGATGACGCTTTACGATAACAAAGGTCAACCAATCACAATCGAATACGATATTCGGGAAGAATGGATTTCATCTATGGAGGGGATAAGTTCCAAAGAAGAAAGGAGTAGGGATATATTGCAAGAGGCAATGGAAGGGGCAGGAGTTATGGAGGGGAACTTGCTATATGAACCGATGCAATACGACGAGGAGTGCATTCGAGAAATCGAAGAGAACGAACACAGTCTTCCTCCTGCAAAGAAACCAAGGCTTGACTAAGTAAGTATACTACAACTTTTCTGTTTTGATATTTCTTCTCTAGCAGTGACTTTATTTCTAACCTCAATTTGACTTTTCAGTATGGATCTATCTGCACTGAACAAGGTGGCTCAAGGCGACTTTTTCCCTACAAAAAAGGCAAAAGACATGGAAAAAGATAAAGAAAATATGGTGACTGCATTGAAAGAAGTAAAAACAAGATTCGGCGTGAAGGTTGTTGCTGAGATAGATGAAGAATTTCAAATATTTTTACCGGAGAAGATATCATCCATGCTGTTAAAAGATAATAAACTATATGAAGATATGAACAACGCCGCTAACAAATATACTTTATTTATTGTGTATCAAGGAGGAAATTCTTTTAAGTTTGGTACTTCTACCAAATAATAATGAGAAAAACTGTAAAAATTTCATTTTTAAACTTATTTATTTATCAGTATTATTATACACTTACATATATGAATAAATAACATTATTTATCTTAATAATTATTACGTTTTTATTTACCTTTAATCCATATCCTTTCATTACATTTATATATCTTAATTTTATTTAACATCGCTTTTGTTTATCCAACTATTATGTTCGTTAGCGAATCCTAACCATTTAACATAAATACGATTACCACTTTTCTTTAAAACTTTTTCTACAAGATAAATTTCAGGATACATAGTCTTTTGAATTTCAGTTTCATAAAAGCCGCCAGACACAGGATTATCATAATAATCTTTCACGTGGTAAGTTATTGGATTAGTTTTTACTACTTTCGTAATTGTAAATATCTCAGTAGACCAATTCGGAGTATATCCTTTCTCAAAAACATGTTTTATTTTACTTATCCGCACTTTATCTCCAATTTTGAATTTCGGTTTCTTCACAGGCAACTTTTCAACTGGAAATCGCTTTTTGATTTGCTTTTCATTCGCCTTCGAAACATTCTTGGGTTCAATTGCTATTGTTCGATGTTTTCTTGAATTGTAAGCTTTAATCAAATTAGGCAAAATATTCAACCACTTATAATTTCCTTGTTTGCTGAACTCGACCCACATTGAATTTTTTAACGTTCTATTAAAACGTTCACATATACTTGCGTGAAGATTACTATGTGAAGAGTAAAGATTGATTTTATGTTTTTTCATGAGCTGATGAAAATTTGTATTGTAAAATTCTTTTCCTTGATCGGTTTGCAGGTTTTTTGGAACTCGTCCTTCCTTCAATATTCCCTCCATTGCTTTAGAAACATCATTGCCACTTTTCGTCTTGACTGGGATAGCCCATGCATACTTTGAGAATATATCTATGACGGTGAGTAAGTAGTTAAAACCTTTATTCTCCTTAGAGTAAGGTATCATTTCTACAAGATCAGCTTGCCATGTCTCATCTATCCCGCGTATATCATATTTTCTTCGCTTGTATCTGCGACGAGCTGGTTTATGCAACTCTTCAGCCACTCTTTGATGCTCCATTTTTTACTCTTCACTGTTAATTTTTTTTATTTTGTTTTTCAATATCATCCCAAAACTTTTTCGAAGCAGCATCTTTCAATTCTTGTTTTTGTTTTTCTTTTATCATTGGTTCGATTATTTTATCATATTCTACTAATTGTTTACGAAGATTATCTATTATATGTTGCTGATTTCCAAGAGTTGCATTGATTTTATTGAGTTCACCTTTTTCTTTTTCCATTGATTTGATTATCTTATCATATTCTACTAATTGTTTACGAAGATTATCTATTATATTTTGTTGATTTCTAAGAGTTGCATTAATTTTACTGTGTTCTAGTTTTATAGGATCTTCTATTGAAACTTTAATTATACTCAATTTTCTGTTTACATCACCAATTTCCTTGCTGACCAGTTTTTGTATAGTATCAAGGGTGACTGCATCATTAGGCTTACTGGGAGAAGCGAGGTTGCACAATCTTTTATTTTGTAAATCAAAATTACCATCTGTTGTAAAATTGAAACCAAGACCTGCAGGACCGCGAGCTACCTCTTGCGGTCGCTCAAGTGTACGTCCAAACACATCGAGACTCATGATACAAATGATTTAAAAAACTCGTATGCATTAATATATATGCCTTGCTTCACGTAACTCCTCAATAATTGATTGGATTTCATTGACGTGATTATTATTTCCAGCAGATTGTTCGGCAATCAGCAAGCGAAGGCGCTCAACAAGCTCGTTTGGATCATCCCAGTAAATTAGATCAATAGAAGATGATTTTTTAGCTATTTTATATTTAGGTAGGAGACCTTTTCCACTGATGGATTTCTGTTTGCGCATAGAGCTACGGAACATAGGCGATATAACATCTTTATATTTTCTACTCCTTGAAGTACGAATAGATCCAGTTTTGCTGTATTTTTGTCGATGAGCATTCGATACTTCTAGAATTTTGCGATAATTTTTACGATCTGCATCGTTTATTTTATTTCCATCTGGTTGTCTGATAAAGAGTAGCTCCATTAGTCCATCACTTTTAGGATAACTTTCGTTATTCACTCTTATGGTATTATTATCAAACTCAATTTCTACATTACCAATCATATATCTTCCATTTTCATTCCTAACTCCATATATATTATCTAAATTGCTGCGGCTTGTATCCAGTAATGATAAAAAGTCAGTTGACTGAGTTTGATCGCGCACAGATTTAAATGTAGAATTTAAAATTTTACCATCTAATGAAGCAAACTCATCATCATCGTCATTATCATCATCATCGTTATATGTAGAACCTGATTGATTAATGTCATGAACTATGTAACTTGATTTACCAAGCCTCATTCCTTTTTTCTGGTATTTACTTGATCTATTCATATCAGCATTCGAAGGTCCATTGCTTTCGGTTCTCGAATCGATGAGCTTTTCAAGTGGAGTAATGACAGGTTTCAATGTTTCACCTATTACTTTTTGAAAATCATCTCTCTCTTGTTTTAATAAAACATATTTTTGTTTAATAGCTTTACGTGCTCGCACGAGCTCATTGAGAATATCCTTTTCTTTCTGGAACATAGACATGTTGACAAGCTGCTGTCTACAATAGAACTGCAAAGAATGAGATTCACATCTCCTTTTTTATTGCAAAACAATCGAATCCTTTTCTGTATCTGCCGTTATTCATTTCTCTATCCTTGTCAATAACAATGAAACCATACTTATCATTTTTCCAGCATTCTGAACAAAGATTTCGAAATTCATTGAAAGTTAAATCGGTGTTTACATGATCTTCATATACATGTTTTAAATTAACATCATCTTGGCGATAAATTACTAGCATGTTAATATTGTCTCTAATGAGATGCTTTGGTATATGAGCGTATGATTGACAAAGATAGAAACTGTCTACGTTTTTATGTCTGCCCATACAGAAAAATGCTCTGACGTTATCTTGCTTCTCACAAGCTACATCATCAAAAATCATAATTGAATTTGGTAATGCTTCATCTGGAGATACTACAGATTCATGTTCACTAAACGGTAGATACGATATGCCTTTAGTAGGATCTAAAACTTCTTTGAGAAATTGATACTTGGGTTGATTCAACGATTTAGAGTATACATACACATTTTCAAATCTAAGACCATTCGGATGTGTAATTAAAGCTAATAAACTATTTGTTTTTCCACAGTTCGATGGACCACAAAAAACTGCTCGGATACTATCTGGTAGTAATTCTCCATGCCGCTTCTTTCTCTTCTGTGTTCCAAAATCAAAGTTTGCAATTGGAAGTTTGACTTTCTGCTCAGTAAAATCCATGTTGACGTGACAAAGGTAACTTTAAAATTGAGCCTAAAATAATATAAATACATGTTTTATATTGTCCATCTCTCAGTTATGAATCAGCACTCGAAGAGAGATGATTGTACACAAGTCTCAGAAACGACCAAAAGGTCATGGATTGCTTGATAAAGTAATCAATAACTTACCTATTGAAATGCATCTTCCAGGTTATCAATACTGTGGTCCTGGAACTAAACTAAAAAAGCGAATAAAAAGAGGTGATCCCGGTATAAATCCGCTTGATCAGGCATGTAAACAGCACGATATTGATTATTCTAATAAAAATGTTGATCGTAAAGTTGCGGACATGAATCTTGCTGCTAAAGCTTGGGAACGTGTTCAAGCTAAAGATGCTAGTCTAGGTGAAAAAGCATCTGCGTTAGCTGTTGCAAGTGCCATGAAATTGAAAGCAAAAACTGGAATGGGACTAAAATTCAGTAAGTTAATAACTGCAGCTAAGAAAACATTGAAGCCAAGTAAATGTTCACGCAAGGTTATTCAATCCGCTTTAAAAGGTGCACGACAAGCTGTAAAGAGTGTAGGTGGTAAGAAAAAAGTTAAACTTCCACGTGTTCTACCATTACCATCAAAAATTGGTGGAGTTCTTCCTTTTCTTATACCATTATTTGCAGGACTTAGTGCGACCGGTGCTTTAGCAGGAGGAGCTGCCGGAATAGCTAAAGCAGTCAATGCTGCTAAAAGTCCGCAGAAAGATTATGAAGAAAGTAAAAGACATAATAAAACTATGGAAGCTATTGCTCTTGGCAAAGGTCTCTATCTTAAACCTTATAAAAGCGGAATGGGATTATTTATGAAGCCTCACATTGGACATGGTCAAATTAAAAAAAAAAACGTCAATTTAATTTTACCAAATCGTCCACTAACTGACTATGATCTCATAAAGTATGCTCGTGAAATGAAAATTCCAAATTTTAGAGGTGTTTTCATGAGAAATAATCTACCTTCAAATGGCCCTTGGCATAATGAATCTGCTATTGTTAATTTAGATGATTATCAAAACAAAGGCACACACTGGGTGTGTTATCGAAAAAATGGTTCTAAAGTCATTTACTTTGACAGTTTTGGTGATCTTAGACCTCCTATTGAGCTTATGAAGTACTTAAATGTGAAAGAAGTAAAATATAACTATAAAAGATATCAAAATTTTAACACATTTATTTGTGGCCATCTTTGTCTTCGATTCTTAAGCGATTGTCTATAAAAAGGCAATCATTACTGAAATTCATTCATTCTCTTTCAATCAGTCATGGAAGATAGTTTTACATTGAGTCTTTCAGGAAATTCTTCTGTTTTAGAAGCACAATATTTTCCGTCAATAGAACTGACACAGCATAAGAAATACGCTTTGGGATTAGTTGAACTCTTAACATTTAACTCAATTCCCAATGTAGATGAAACAAATAATAAACTTCATATAAAAAACGGAGATACAATAACTATTCCTACTGGAAGTTACGAGGTAGACGCTATTAACAAATTTTTGAATGAATCTTTGAAATCTAAAAAAATTGAATTCAACTTGAAAGCTAACAATAATACTCTTAGAAGTGAAATTAAATGCAGTCATCCACTAGATTTTACGCCTAATAATTCTATAGGTCGTCTTCTTGGTTTTGCTCCACGCATTCTCAAAGAAAAAATCAATCATAATTCTGATTTACCAGTAAAAATATTGAAGATAAATGCACTCAGAGTAGAGTGCAACATTACTACTGGTGCATACATCAATAACAAAAAGGTACACACAATCCACGAATTCTTCCCCAGAGTACCTCCAGGATTCAAAATCGTAGAAGTTCCGTCTCATGTCATTTATCTTCCACTTAGTGTTAAGTGCATAGATAATCTTCAAATTCGAAT
This sequence comes from Philotrypesis tridentata, assembly GCA_018906965.1. Taxonomy (NCBI): domain Eukaryota; kingdom Metazoa; phylum Arthropoda; class Insecta; order Hymenoptera; family Pteromalidae; genus Philotrypesis; species Philotrypesis tridentata. The sequence continues at coordinate 12,443 of JACCIB010001814.1, read as the reverse complement.
CGTGGATCAAGACGGACACTTGGTGAATTTTCGAGGAGAGGAAATTACTATTAGACTTCACATCAAAGCGATATAATGGGTATTGTTTTCAATTCTAACGTGCATATAAGACAACCACAATGTCAAACATCCATCAGTCGACAAAAGAAAGTCAAACCGTTAACACGGCGGAGCGTACAGTTCCTCAAAAGCATAGGACTAAAAGTTCGTGGAAAAAAATAAGTTGCATAATTCTCTGCTGCTTCCAGAAAAATGGACGAAATTCTTCATATTCAATCAGGTGTCGTATTCGATGAGTCTATTGCTCAGTACGAATTACATTCATACCAGCCATACTCTTCATTGAGTTTTAATAACAGTGATGAAATTCGTATTTCCATCCAGCATCAAGATCTATGTCTCTTACCGTCTCGCAGTTATGTTCGCGTCTATGGAACATTAAGAAAACCAGATGGAACAGCAGTAGCTAAAACTGATTTTGCAAACAATGGAATTTGCAATCTGTTTGATGAAATTCGATATGAAATGAATGCGGTGGAGATTAATAAATGTAAAAATGTTGGTATGACCAGTCTTATGAAAGGATGGCCTTCATTTACACCGAGGCAAGCTTTCGCTTTAAAAAATGCAGGATGGGAAGGTTTGAATGAATCAGAATCGTCTGTGAAAAATAATGCGGGATACTTTGAAGGCTGCATTCCTTTGAGCATGGTCTTGGGTTTTGCAGAAGATTATAAAAAGGTGGTAGTTAATATGAAGCACGAACTCATTCTCACTAGATCAAGAAGTGATGTCAATGCAGTAATTCAACAAAGTACTGCTGCTGCAGGTGCTGCTACTTATGAAAACTTTGAAATAAAGATATTAAAGATAGAGTGGTTAATGCCACATGTCGTTGCTTCTGACAAACAAAAAATTCAGCTATTGAATTTTATTGGTAAAGACAATCCAATCTCTATGTGTTATCGTTCCTGGGAGTTATTTGAATACCCATCACTTCCAGCAGCCAATAAGCACGTATGGACAGTAAAAACTTCAAATCAAATGGAAAAACCTCGTTTTGTAATAATTGGATTACAAACTAAGCGAAAAGATGTTAAAGATGCAAATTGCAGCAGATTTGATCATTGTGAAATTAGTAATGTAAAACTTTTCTTGAATTCAAAATCTTATCCATACGGTAATCTGAACATTGACATATTTAAAAATCAGTATGCAATGCTCTATGACATGTATGTTGATTTTCAAAGAAGCTACTATGGAAGAGATCCGCAACAATTGTTGGATAAAGAAGATTATATTAATAATGTTCCACTCGTAGTTATTGACTGTTCACGGCAAAATGAAAGTCTAAAAAACGCTCCTGTGGATGTGCGTCTAGAAATTGAAGCTTTAAAGCCTTTCCCAGCATCTACATCAGCTTACTGTCTGATCTTGCATGATCGCATTACTCAGTACAATCCTGTTAGTGGAGAGGTAAAGAAGCTTGTTTAAAAACAAATAAATAAAAAAATGGAGTACGCAGTAGACATGGTTGGTTTTAAGCAAATGGGAGGTGATTATATTCTAAAGGAAATAGCAATTATTCCTCTTAATCACAGTGGAGATCCTATAGTTCATCTATTCAAGAATCCATTCTCGTTGCATAGACTTTCTAATAAACTGCAAGCAGAAAATTTGTGGCTCAAACGTAATTATCATGGAATAGCCTGGAACACGAATGGGCTTGATTACTGTCAAATTGGAAACCTGGTCCGTGAATCGTTGCAAGATGCTATCAAAATTTTAGTCTTAGATGAGCTAAGGAAAAAGTGGTTGCAACGTTTTAAATTACCAGTTCACAACATTCAACAATATGGATATTCATCAAGATCTTCTGTTAAATGTGTAACTATGTGCATAAACCATAATCCTATTTATAAGACTGAATGTGCATTACACAATGTTAAACTAATGAAAATGTTTTATCAGTCATACAAAGATTGGTAAGAAAAAAAATTAAATAAAAAAAATAAAAAAAAGATAAGTAGAGAAAGCTATAGGCAAACTGGAACAAAAGAGGGGGGAAGTAATTCCCCTCTCTTCTTACGGGTTCTGGCTTTGAGAGAGGGGTAGTGCATGCCAGAACCCGTACGTATACTGGAACAGCAAGGGAGGGGATCCACTGTTCCAGTATACTGTAGGCGTACTGGAACAGAAAAGAGAGGGGATCCATTGTTCCAGAACGCCTATGTTCCAGTATGCCTATAGCCTATCTACTAATAGCACTACAAAATACGGGCTCATGATTTTTTTCAAAACCTTTTTTGCAAAACTGCATATTTAACTGCAAATTAAAATTTTTTATATAAAGCTATTCTGATAGGTTAAGATTGCGAGATATTGAAAGGAAAATGTATAAACTGATTTTTAGTAACAATTGAATTTTATTTATTTTTCAAATTTTATATAATTAATATAACAAATTATTAGTAAATATATAATATTTATAAAAGTTAACTACAGTAACAATGACAATGTGTAAATATTCAAACTTAACAATTATTTTTTCCTTGTTGCATTTGCTTTAGCTTCTTTACCTGCTTCAATTTTGAATTGACTAGATTCCATTTAATTGATTTTAGAGAAAAATAAGTAGAAGGAAGCTTAAAGAAACATAAATTGCATGAGAAATGCTTATTAATACTATTTGACCCTTACTGCCTGAAAATCAGCACAACACTGCATTTTCAGCGCGACTTCTGATGTTACTTTACATATTTCAGTATACATACAATACATCTATATTTGTTTTAAAAGAGAAATGATTTGTATATCTCAAAATATGAACATATCTAGACATTTATTCGGTGCATTCCATCGATATTAGATTATTACAATATTTCTAATTGCAGTTAACCAGTCGATGCAACCAATATGCCGGTTAAGTACCACTCAAAACGCAAATAAATAGAATAAATATAAACTGGCCTTGGGTCATAGATCAGTTCAAAAGGTTTTCTTAGTGTGCCAATAAAAAAACGCTTATTTTTACATTAGCGGCCCATCGACTGCGCTAACTTAAAAAGTGTTTAACTCAGAGTGCTTAGATTGCACAGTAAGAAAAAAAAAAGTTTTAAATTGTTATTTTGGAGCAGAATGGACTCTATTTATTCAAATATGTATTATATATAACTTTTTTGTAAAAAAAATAAAATTTATGAAGTTTTTAATTTCTTATAAAGTGAGTTGCACTTCTACGTGTATTTTTTATTTTTTGCCTGATGGAAGCACATTCTCGAAACTCTTTTCTCTTGATAATATATATTAAAAGAACCAAACCATAAATTGATGTAATTTATTGAAGAACTTCTTTAAAAAAAAATGCTAAGAAACAAATTTTTGTAGCTAGTTACAACTATAAATTCCTATAAAATCATATATTTTTAAGTTATAGCTTCATTACTATAATCGATGGATTGAAATAAATTAATGGAGTTTATTGGTCATCATTTCTCTTACAAAAAATCGTTTTTAAATTTCAATTTGCTCGTATTATAGCACAATAATCATGGAGTAACTAGAATTTTCGGGAATTGCTCAAACATCTATATTAATAAAATAATTACATCGCTGTCGCCGGTGACGCTGCGAAAGAGCATCATCAGCTCTATCGTGTTTATGAAAGTACTCCATGGGTAGTGTGAAAATCTGTTCACGTGCCTACGGTTAATTTTCGGTATATTAGGCTTTCGGAATTGTGGATAATTCAGGATATTAGGTTAAAATTACTTGAGAAGGGGGTGAGAGGAAGTGAGGAGATGGAGAGGTGAAAAGAGAAAGAGGTAGTGAGAAGTGCGAAGGGAGTGATGGAAAGTGAAGATATGAAGAGGCGAAATGGCGCTCCTCGATCGATTCGCATTATTGGGTTAAATAGAGTCGTATTTACAAATTTGAATACCATTAACAATATCCTAAATGGATGGAGAGCCCATTTCTAGAAAATTCAATGGATTAAAATTAAGTGATTTTTACTAATTTTTACGTAATTTTAATCTAAAATCCCGAATTGAAGAGGAGCTAATTTCTGACACGGCAGCGGCAACGAAATCATTTTATTAATATACAGATGATTATAACATTATTAATCTAGGAAAAGAGAGCTTCGATTTTAGCCCTTGTTTGTTAAGAATGATAATCAAGTTTGAAGTTACGAGATTTCAAATAGGATCAAATTTAGATTTTTAGAAAGTTTAGCGATATAGTTCAATCTCAGCGCCGAAATTTTTTAACTAGTATCTGATACAAACTTTATATTAAATTACAAAGTCTTACTTGTGCACTTAATTTCTACCTGCAATGAAAAGCTTTCAACTCGGAGTTTTGGTCGATTGTCCCCCTGAGTTTCATCGTCATCCGACGACTCAGGAGGAGACGTGTAATACGAGACAAAATAACAGTTTGTATCGAAACTATATACGGAATCACAGTGGTCATTTTGTGTTGTAGTTTATAATTTTTTATGAATTAAATTTTTAAGCCATGATTAGGGGCTTTACAAACTCGAAAACGTTCGGCTGCTTAAAATTAATAAACGCTGTGACTTGAAGAGATGTTTAAATTTATTATTTGATGCAAAATTTTCAACTCGTCAAAAGTTAGAAAGCTCAAAACCCACAGCTAAATATCTAAATATTACATAGGATTGTTTTTAATACATCCAACAAAATTCGTTTGTACTGATTTGCAGTCATGTTTTCAAGTTTTCAAATTTAAAAATTGATATTTAATTTATATATTATTTTTATAAAAGTAACATATGTTTTTATTTTAAAGAATAAAAACTAAATTAATTTATATTTCAGTATTTTACATTCACTCAAAGAAATTTTATATTCTAATGATAAGTCAAGTTGAGAACAAATATAGTATGATCTGCGCGTAGACTGTGTGCAAAAGCGAAA
>JACCIB010001814.1:0-5000 GCA_018906965.1 Philotrypesis tridentata | reverse complement strand
CTTTAATTTAAAGTTAATTGAATAAAGAATAATAAAAGTATACATATCTGATTTTCAATAAGTCATTCACAGTATCTTTATATACACATGACTTTTGTCCAAGTGGACTTTTACACCTTAAACTTTCTCCAGACTACGAGTTTTAGAGGGTTTAAGTGCATTTTAAACAATATATTTTATTATAAATTATTGGTCCCGGCACGTATGAGGTTAAGCAGCTGATAGCAGCAGCAGTAGAACTAAAGCTTCAGATTATACTCAACATAATAGCACGAAAAATGGGTTGGCAGCAGTTATGGCCTATATGTATGAACTAGACGGCGACAATTTTGAAAGCGCGTGGAATTTAAATGCATTTAGCTGATTGTTTTATTTATTATGATGATTTTGTTTATTTCTTACATTATGGAGTAATGATTGAAACTATACCTTGAACTATGCCGAAAACAACTAAATACATTCAAATCGCACGCGCTTTCAAAATTGCCGCCGTCTTGTTCATTCCTAATACAGGGTATAACTGCCGCCAACCCACTGTCATGCTATTATGTTGAGTATAATCTGAAGCTTTAGTTCAACTGCTGCTGCTATCAGCTGCATTGAGAAATATCACCTCATTATGCATTATATATATCTACTATACATACTATAATTAATTCAGATGAATTTATAATTATAAAGGCGGAAGTAGATCATTATTTGCCAAATGTAGCAAAATATGAGTAATAACTTTATTTTTAGCAAGAAATAGAGCAAGTCTGATGGGTTGGGACATACGTAGAAACTTTTCTACTAAAATAAGCAATCTTTACAAAAATTTTGGTTGGGATCCGATGGGTCGTACCTTGAAAATTTTTAATTTCAAGGTTTAAATTACACATATGACTTGTAATACATATATATATATGATTTCAAAGGTATTTTTTTTTGAAAAATTGAGAAAATTAAAAAAAAATTGTTATATGTCTCTATAGTGATAAATGCTTCCCTGAGGAGCTATGTATTTTTGAAAATCAGCACAAAATGCAAAAAAAACTAATTTTATCAACTTTGACTCCCTGTAACTCTAAGACAATCAATTCGATAAATCTGAAAAAATTTGGAGTAACTCGTGGCAACCTCTAGAACAAATTCCCAGAGTTATAGTGAGGTCTATTTTTCGGCCGGTCGATCTCACAGAGAATCAGCCATATATATATGTTTATATATATGTTATAAATGTCTTACGGATATTTTAATCTTTAAAATCAATGAAACTCAAAAGCCATCCGGAGTTCGGTAACCAAAAAAAATCTTGAAGATAGATTTTTTCAGTACAAAAGTATATATATATATATATATATATATATATATATATATATTTTGCGACGGAGAATCCGTCGTAGAAAAGCTGAGTGGCTCTCCTGCAGGCACCCGAAACCGAGCAGAAGAATATACTCTAATGGCAACGGGTGCTTACAGGAGAAAACAGCTGAGCCGTAGCCAGGCGCCGGCACTGAGCCGCGCCGTAGGAGAGAGAGAGAGAGGGAGAGCGCACGAGAGTAGCAGCCAGCCGAGTCGCCGCCGTGACGTCACGGCCGTCGAGCAGCGAGAGAGCGCGCGAGGAGTGGGAGCGCCGCTGACTACTACACGCGGCCGCGCGCGGCGCGCAGAGCCAGCAGGCGCACCGCTGGGCCGCAGCCGCCGCCATGACACCGCCGAGGAGCACGAGGCGACGGCGAACGTAGCCAGCGCATGGCGCTACAGCGAGCGGCGCGACGAGCGGCTGAGCCGCGTATACTATAGTGAGCGAGCACGTGCGTATGTGTGTGTGTGTGAGCGCGCGCAGCACGACGCGTGCCGAAGAGTATGTAAGTGCGAGAGAGATGACACGATGCCGTCGCGGAGCACGAAAGAGTGGAGGCTACCGAGCTTCGTGTGTAACGCGAAATGTTATTGGCGGTCGGAGTGGAGGCGCCAGGGCTCTCCACAACGGCATTAAGCGAGCGAGTGTGCCGAAGCCAGAGTGTGAGTGAGAAGAAAATAAAGATAAGAAATTTGTAAATTGCCGCGGCCGATCACGTGACGACTGTACATCGATGCGAGCGTGTATGTGTGAGATCGCGAGATAGAGCGCCGAGGCAAGTGAGCGAACGGGCAGTACCGAGCCAACCTCCTAGTGAGCAGCCTCGAGCATCCAGAGTTTTTGAGAGTTTTTGTTCAGCAGCCTTTATTCACCCGCGCACAACCGCGTCTCGCCTGTATTCGTGTCGTCGTTTCACAGAGTACGAGACAACGGCCGTACGCGAGGAAGACTGCGAGCAGCGAGTGTAGTAAGAAGTAATAAAGGAAATTCAATTAAGTTTAAGTGTTTAAATTCTTATATCAAAATTACCGGCTCAAGCGACCCGTGAAATAAAGAGTCTTAGCCGAGGCCCGAGCCTGTTAGTGAGCCATCCGTGTCGCGTCAAGGCGCCCGCACACCCCGGAAAAATAATAGACGCGACCTATAGCTCGACTCAGGACCGCGGAGGGGAAGGCCCACGCGCGAGCGCGAAAAACTCCCCGGGAGACGCACCGACGTGCCTCTCTCCTCTCGCCCGCCGCAGCCACCTGCCCCGCCGTGTCACACTGGTGCCCAAAACCCCACAAAATAAAACCCGGAGCCGTAATTTATGTGTCATTAATTTTTGTTGTTCGAGACATTGAAGAAGTTTATAAGAATTTCCGTGTGAAAAAGTGCTCGCGCGGTGCAAACGCAAATTTAGCCATCTTGGTCGAACGAGCAGGTCGCCGGCGGCTATATTGAATAGTGGCGTCGGTTGCTCGCCGAGGAGAATTGTCGAGCGCCAGCGCGAACACAGTGACGCGAAAATAATTTTTTTTGTTTCTCCCCGAGGACAACAACAAATTAATTAAATTAATTTTTTTTTCCCCTCTTGAGAGAGCAAGTGATTAATTATTTTCTTCCTCGTTTTAATTTTTTTTTCTCTCTTGTGCAACGTGCAATGAAAATTTTCCGGTTAATTAATTTAAGCAAGCTAAGTTTTAAGAATACCCAGAGTTCGTGTGTCGTGTCGCAGCCGAGCCGTCTAGTTGAGATTCAATCTCCTCGAGGAGTGAGACTAGCCGAATAAAATCGATTATCGAGTACGCGAAATTGCAAAAATACCACACAACCTTGTAAATAAATCAGGATTGATCTACGAAAATTCTAACGTGTCAAATTAATTTTAAGGAGACTAGAGTGACCGCTAGATTAACCAGCGAATTATCCCGCACGCGTTAGATCGAAAAGTTTTTTTCCTAGTCCGTGAATACAAGGAGTGTCGTGTAACCGCATATTCGCACCGAATAATTATTCGTGTACAAACTCAGAGCTGCTCTCTGCGACAGTCACGGAGAATACTGCCGAGCCCTGCGCAAACAATCATTGCGCAGATAAAATTATTATTAATCATTACATATTATTAATTTTACAATATTAATTATATTTACTGTACCGTATAATTTTCTTTTACATTTATTATCATATTATTTCTATTCATTTTAATTTATGTAACCCGCATGATTTGGGAAATTTCCTTAACTATACCATTGTCTGCCTTAGCCAAACCACATTGACGGTTAACAGTCCGCACGTCAAAAGTGGAATTATATTTTTTTCCATACACCCCTTTCACCAGAGTAGACCGGGAATTTAAGTTTTTTTCTCCACACCCTGCCAAGGTCGAGAGCAAAACTCTCCCTCCCCGAATTTACAGTAGTTAGGGATTTGGGAATCAGCTAGAGACAGCCATAGCCAAGGTTGAGAAATTCTCCCTTAACACCGATTAGAGATCAGACGAAGACATAATTTTGAAGATTAGATAATAAATAACCATTCCGAAACAGAAGATACTAGTATTGACGATGGATGAGAGGCAGAATCATTATCAAATAATGCAAGAATTGCGCAAAAACAGGCGTGTCAGACATCTGCAGAGAGACATCGAGAGAATGACACAAGCGGATGTTTTCGAACAATTGGTGAGCGATCGAGTGAGCAGTATAGGATCTGTGGAAATCCTCAAAGACAGACTATTACGCTTGAGAATCAGAGAAAGCCAAGTAGCCCAAGCCCCATGGTACGAGTGGGATGAATATGGTCGCGTGCCACCGAGCACAATGGAGGACATGTTACTCCCACCGAAGACAGTTCTGCGGAAAAATGCAAAACAAACAATACCAGTATCCATGAGTGACAACAACTACCCTGCCACAGCAAACGTCAGTCTCGGACAAATACAGAACGTCACTGTACGTCAGATCCACAGAGTAACCAACGTGATGCAAGGGCAAGTCGCATGAAGTACAGCAATTTATGGACGTGCCGGTAAAAACCAACTCATCAGGATCCTTCCAAGGACCTGAGACACATACCATGGCAACTCCACCAATTGCAGCAACTCATACAACTCCGAGATCAACAGGAGCGATCCCGAAAATTCCTAGCCTAAACAGCAATTTGCCCGCAGAAGACAACGCCTCAGCAGACGAAACACAATACAGCATATACCAGTGGAATTCACCGAAAGATCATAGGAATAGCACACCGAGACAAATGAATGAGCAGCCAAAGCCGTGCAATGCAGAATCGGAGCGAGCCTCCGAAGAACCGAAACTAAGATCTACCAATTACGACTTCCCAGTCAATAATGAACGACGAGAGAGCGGTCAGAATAACGTGGCGATCGACTACGGTCAAGAAAAGGATTGGGCAGACCCCGTACGAGATGCTCCTCCCCCGACAAACCCAAGACCTCGCACGAGCCTTCCTACGAACCCAGGCTCACGAACGAGGGGAAACGAATCTAGAAGAGGAGGAAACAGACACGTCCTGGAGCACACCTACCCAAACCCCTACTTCACCGAGCGATTTCAACGGCAGCCACAAATACAAACACCGCCCGCACCTGTATACAGCGTTGACCAAGAGAAATCCAGCGACAGTGAAAACGAAAGAGCAGCAGCTGGTAAAA
>JACCIB010001813.1:0-19377 GCA_018906965.1 Philotrypesis tridentata | reverse complement strand
GAGGAATGGAGACGTTGGAGATAACTATCTCCAACGAGAGGGCCAGGAGGACGACGCCGATACCGGAGGACCCTTACCCCCGTTCCGTGGGGAGAACGGGAAGCGTCGGCGGTACAATCCCCGGCGGCAGCTGACTCTGGAGGACTATGAGTCAGCTAGGGAGGAGCCGTCGCGGGGTCGGTCCCCGTCACCACCAGGGGTGCCGAACCCCGTTCCTCCCCACATGAGGTTCGGGTATACTCCGGTACCTTTTTATAATTCCGTGGAGGCACAGGCTCGTTGGAGGGCGGAGAGAAACCGTCCACGCAAATCCCCGGCGTGGACTGGTAATTAGTAGTTCAATTATGGAACAAATAGTGGAAATAGAGGATATGGAGGATTTTTATGGTTTTTTTTTGTTTTTAGCTAGTCAGGTTCGTCGTGAGGATAGAGTAGTGAAGGTGGTGGAGTCTCCCCAACCCTCGGCTGTGGGAACTGGGGCTGTGCCCCGGGCTCCAAGAACGCGATCTTCGCGTTGGGGACCCACGGCAGAAGATGCGCACTCGGGTCGGCCCATGGAGGGCAGACCTATTCTGTCTGGGGCCCTGTTTGGCGGACTCACGGTCATTCCGACCGACGCGGAATTGGACCCCCCCTATGGGTCACGCTTTAACTGTAGAGGGAGGGGTCACCGCTGGGACAGGTGCCCCAATGACAGAAGAAGGTTCTGTTTTAATTGTGGGAGGCTTAACACTGACCTGGTGGAGTGCCCGAGGTGTGGGGAGGCACACCGCCAATACATGGCCGGGAGGAGTGGCCAGCAGTGGAAAGGGGCAACCCATGCCCCCGTATACCCCCGCAGAGTCCGCTTTGAGGAAGAGGAGCGGTACGGGCCGCCCCCGAGCTACGAAGAGGCCGCTCAACTGCGGCGACGCGAAGGAGGCCAAGGAGAGTGGTGGCCAATTCCACCCCGGCCACTTCCACCACTGCCGAGGATCTGGCATCCGGGGGCATTGCCCAAAATTTTTTATTGGCGATACGGGAATTGGTCAACGCGCCACCCGAGGTCCGTGATCTCCTTTTGGCGGCCTTGGCTCCAGGGCCACGATAGATTTTAAATAAATAGTTTATTCTGAATATGGTGGTTTTATTATTTGAGTTGTTAGTCCAAATCTATTTGTCTGGCGGCTTTCCTTTGTGGCCGAAATGGAGGAATTTTACTTGTTTCAGGTTTCCTTATTGGAGGTTTCTCGGCTGGCTATAGAGGATTTCTTTTTCAGGTATTGTAGAGGTTGTAAAGGCCTTGGAGGAAAACTTGGATATTCAGGTATATCCAAGGTTTTGTGGGGGGTATTGCGACGTAGCAATAATTATTGCTGCGTCGTGAACATTATTACACGGCCAGCTGATTCACTCTCGACGACGTGACAGCTCCTGTAGCGGAGCCAGCGCTCGGTGGCGCTCGCAGGAATTGCCTCTGACCGGCCGCGTGCGGAGCGCAGGATGTGAGCTCCCGAGTCGCACCTGCGCGGCGGGCCGGCGCTCGGGAGGGAGCACCGCAGGAAGTTAGTCAGCAGCGCACGCACGGTCACATGCATGAGGCTGCGTGTGTGTGCATGAGAGCAAGAGAGAGAGAATGATGCGCGCGAGCTGTAGCGAGAGCGGGAGAGAGTGGGAGATAGAATTTGTGGCGCGCGTGATAGCGGCGTGAGAGGGAGAGAGAGAGAGAGAGAGAGAGCATGTGGCGCGGGCGATGATAGAAGGGAGAGAGAGAGAGCGCTCTCGATTATCGACCGTGATCGAGTGAGAGTGAGAGGGCGCCTGCTATCGGGGTATAGATTCGTGATGAATGATGCGATATAGACGCGGAGTACTGTGCAGGGGAAGTGTACAGTATAGCACATGGCGGTAGAGGTTTTCTTTTCAGCATAGTGGAACATGGCGGAGATTCATTCGAATATTTCAGTTGGTATTTTAGGGTCTGTATGCAGTGAAGCATAAAGATAGATTAATGGAATTCGAATCTCGCGCGTCTAGTTTTGGTTATCTATAGAGGGAGCCACCGGATGGGGATAAATATTGATTGATTGATTTTTATCAGTAAAGGGGGCGCGAATTACGGGATTAGTTAAGGATATAGAGGGCGATGATTATTTTCTCTGGCAATGAATTAATTAGGATTTGGAAAAGAGGGCGCTGGAGGAAACTCACCGATACAGGAATAGATCGGTGGTAGTTCGGGAAAACCAATAGGAGATTTTTCTAGGAAAGAGGATCAATGATGTAATTTTGGAGGCCGGGCTTGCGCTTCCGTGAAGAAGGAGGTCGAGTGGGAAAACGCGGCATCCGTTATAGAGGATTTTTGGTGAGAATTTGGAGCACTACTTAATATACGGGATATATATATATATATATATATAGAGGAAGATTTGTATTTGTCGAGGAATACGCGCGCGGCCGATAGAGGAAATATTTCGCGCGTTTTCAGCGGATGGCGGTTCTCCCTTTGTCTCATTTAGAAGCGAACGTAGAGGAAATTTCGCTACCCTTTTCCTATCTAGCACGGTACCGCAGCCTTGGACTTAGTAATTTGGCCGAGTGCCCATGAATTTATTTCGAGTTCAAAATTGTTTGCCGAAAGAATTGATTGTAGTGACAAAATAGAATATAACCGTATTTTATTAACTAATTCATTTGCGTTCAACAATTTTCACCTGATTGCCACCACACTTCCCGTTTTTCCACCATTGCAGGGATACTACGAACCAGAGGAAAAGAGGAAAGCCGTGTGTGTAATAAATACTTTGTACATAACTGGAACTCCCGTGCGGGCGGAAAAATTCCACGTTACAAGAGATCTCCCTCTTTCTTTTCGCGACTTTTTCAGTTTCACATGACGGTTTTCCCTTTGAATTCCATTTTTTCCCTTGGTGGAAAGTAAATTCGTCGTAGAGGATTTTCGCGGCCCTTTCCTTTAGGTACGCCAGCCGGACTGTGGAGTTAGTTATATGGCCGTTGGCCCATGTATTTAATTAAATTCATATTTTTTGTTGCTATTATTCATTTGTATATGAAGATTTCAGAATATATCTGAATTTATTGTGCTTGTTGGCTTTATCGATCTCTCCGAGGCAATATTGCTCTGTCGGCTAATTTCTCAGAAGTTAGCCGACAGAGCAATACAAATAATAACTGTGTCGCTCGGCGTCTCTCGTCCCCCGCTATTAAATAGCCGGGGGAAAAACATCATTGAGATGTACAAAAATCACGACAGCTCCGATATTGTCCTGATGAGGGCGACAATGTTCGCCGAAACGTTGACGATATAAGAAATGGGCCTTTTTATTCTAACCCTTTTCTACACGATTGCCTCGGAGAGATCGATAAAGCCAACAAGCACATTAAACAACTACCGAGGGATAAAGTCATATTTAGATTGTGTGACATACACATCCAAGAATACATTAAATCTGAATTTATTGTTTTATATTATAATTATTGTGTTTTCTTTACTTGCGAATTCCTATTGCTACCATTCTTTCCCGTGCGTTTTTCCGTTTTTCAGAATCTAGGTCCCGAGAGTGAGAGGTAGCCGTTGAATAAAATAATTTGTACACTAACTGGAATCCTCGGACGGGCGAGGCAAATTCCACCTTACAATATATATATATATACCATATATATATATATATATATATATTAGGGTGACACGTTTCCTAAGCTATCACTGAAATGGTTTATGGCAAAACCCTAAGTTATTCTTTAGGAACATCCAAGCCCAACGCACTTTTTTTTCTGATTACTCAATTTTTTCCCGTGTTCCATCGACTAAAAAGATTTCTTAAATCTCGTGACCTGGTGAAGCGATGTGACGGAAAAAATTAACGAGCAGCCAAGTTGAACAATATACAGCATTTCCACAGATTATTTCGGTATTGTTACATTTATGGTAGGGTCAGCTCTCTCTCTCTCTCTCTCTCTCTCTCTCTCTCTCGAAGAGAGGCACCGCGAAGAGTGAGCCTCGGCGTTTCCTTCGAAAATACTACTCCACCATGTGTCCCGACACTAGGACGGACGACAGTAGGCAACCATGTGTTGAGTCCCTGCACGGAGGGACGTTAGGGCCAGTTCACTTTGTACCGAAAAAAATTTTACTACTTTCACCCACTTTTCCGGACTATACTTGTTCACTTTAAGTCAATGTTTTACACTGTTCTTAATAGATTTTGTACAAAATTTTTCTTGATATGGCTTTTTAATGAGTGTCGAAAGGTTATGGCAAAATTTCAGAGCTCTAGAAGCAGTGCAAGGGGCCTTAAACGGCGTTCAAATACTCAACTTTTTCGTCAAAATTGCACCTGTTAACTCCTTTAATTATTGATATTTTTCATCAAACTTTTTGCTAATCTATTGTCATTGACTTAAGGAAGAGATTTATGCAAAAAAATTCCGAAAAACTTGCATAGTTTCGAAGTTATGGTGAGATAAAAGTTCGACCCACATTTTGCGTGTAACTTCAAATAGGAAATCTAAAGTGCAATGAAACATGGGAGAAAATTGAGTTATCAGAAAAAGGAAAAGTGCGTTGGGCTTGGATGTTCCTAAAGAATAGCTTAGGGCTTTGCCGTACACCATTTTAGTGATAGCTTAGGAATCGTGTCACCCTAATATATATTGTAACGGTCGCATAAATGCATGTTACCGCCTCTCCGGTCGTACGCCATGAAGATGTATATTTACAATATTTATGTTTCAGATCACCAGCGGACACGAGTAAGCGAGAGAGACAGAGAGAGAGCGCCTAGTTTTATGCTTAGTACAGAGAGAGCACGCGTAAGTCCCCCCCTCCGGTATCGCATGCAGATATTCAATTAGTATTGCGGTAGCCCTCGAACGGTCAGCAACGCGCCTACCGAACGCCGCGCCCTTTTCTTGCGTACAAGCGTCACCAGCCGATTCGACTGAAGCCTCGTCCCCCTGCGTGCGACTCGTCTCCACCACGGCCAGGACGACTGCAGCATCCGAGAGCGAGACTGCGACTTTCCCCGGCACCTACGTGCGAGTATAAGTACCCGCTCTCTCTTGCTCTCGATATTCGGGCGATTGTGTCCATCTCACTCTCTCCCTCGCATCGTATGCGGTGACGCACCAGCTCGTATGATCGAGCCCTGTACTCGCTTTCGACAATAATATATATTCTTTTAGTTCTCATTTTACTTCACGAGTGCGATTATTCAATCGCACGCTCTCCCTGCCGCCTCCGCGGTTCCCTAGTAAGTGGAATCTTGAGCCGGCCGAGCCGTGTGTCCCACACGCCCGACAACGAGACAATTCAAATAACCGTGGCGATTCTTCACCACAGTTGCAACGCCCGATTACTCCGAGAACATTGATCGGACCGTTACAATATATATATATATATATATATATATATATTGTAACGGGGATGGACCACGTTAAATGTAGATTATTCTACTTTGATTTTCCGTGGGTTTTAGATAAAGGGGAACAGGGCTAATACGTAAAACTCACAAATAAAATACACACGTGACATTCGGTAAAAGGCTATTGCATATATTATGTCAATTAAATCAGAGAATTACAACAGAATAAACGTACAAGTGTGCTTCGTTAGCACGCAATCTCACGGTTAATAGAAAGCTAATATTGTTGAACGCGCTGGTGAGAGTGATAGAGAGAAGCTGATACTTACAGAAATAATGCGGAGGACGCTAACACGACAATCAGCCTAAAACTGCGGTCTCGCTTCGGTCCAGCTAGCTGGTAAACAGTAGGCTCTCACAACGGTGTAGAGTATCTCTCCACTCACACGCGTAATCGCAATTGTTGTACAATAAACAATAGCAACGAATAATCCTATCGCCGGAATAGACGCTCTCCTGATATACGACACGCGCGCTCGATGCTCGAATCGAATCTAACGTCTAACCTAACGTTACAAGCTTCTCTCTCACACGCACTCTCTCACCAGGCGACGCGTTCAGCAACACATCAACTTTCGTACAGCTCTGGTGCGCGGGAACATCTGAAAAGTCAACTCACATGCAAATATATAAAAACATATGTATTAGAATAAAATATGCATGCGGCGTGACGATACTCGTCACAATATATATATATATATATATATTAGTCTGCCCAGTTTTGCCACCAATTTTGAAAATTACATTTAAGATCAGACGACGCATTGGGCAGGCTCAGATCTAGTACAACGGATTTTGAATTTTTCAAATCGAATAATATTTAATAGCTCCCATGCGATTGCAAAGATCTGTTACCTAGTGTAGATATATATCTGAAGAAGATAATGGCAGTGGAACCAAACAATAAGCATCATTATCCTGGTCATAAATACTTCTTAGATTGTATGGTAGGGTCCGGCTTTTCGGGACATCGGAAACGAAACATAGGACAACCTGTGATTGCGAGTGAGAAGCCTAGGAAAATGTATAAGTGCGACCAGAGGTGCGACCAGAGGTGCGACAGAGACAGACTTTCTCCTCCTCAATTTTCTCTCGTTCCTCGCTCTGTCCGATGCTAACCTTCGCGATTCGTCCGTCGGCAGAAAAAAAATGGTTAGGCCCATCGACAGTCCATGCAAAAGAAACGAGAGAAAGTTGAGGGGGGGAGGGCGAGAAGTCTGTCTCTGACGTACTTATGCATTTTCCTATGCTTCTCACTCGCACTCACGGGTACTATATTCCATATATTTTATATTCTATAGAATATAGATATACTATTTTAATGCGCTATCTTCGTTAATAACTGTTTGATTGAGAAAAGAAAAAATACGCATCAATTATTTTACAATGTTCTACGTGATAGACCTACTAAATTTTTTGTATGTAAATTAATTTGTGTTATCCCCAAACATACATTCTTTAAAAATTGAAGCCATTAAAATTTTTTATCAACAAACTGAAATTAACTGATTTTATAAAGAAAACAAAGTATAGCTAAAAATGACAGTAACATCATTTATATTCAATTGTAAAATCACATCGAATTCTTAATGCAAACCTATAACCGTCGTCATTTTTCATATTATTATCTATTCATCATGGAATTAGAATATCGTTATTCTTCAAATAATCAGTGGTTTTATTGATTATTATTAACTTAATTTATTTTTCATTAATATAATTATATATTTGTAATCATTAAACATATTTTTCAAACAAAAAAATTTTTTTAACAAATAACTTGTTTATAATAAATTATAATATTTATTGTGATAATTATAATATAAAATGTCATGATGTCATGAAAAATCACGATTATTATTCTTTAAACTTAAAAAAAATTTTTGTACAAATAATTTGTTTGTAATAAATTATAACAATAAATATTATAATTATATTATACAATTCCACGATTTCACGAAAAATCACACATATATATATATATATATATATATATCTTACTATATTATATAGTTGTTTTGAGCCGCGCTGGAATTTAGCCCCCCCTCGACCCCCCCCCCCCTCTCCCCCCTCACGAGCCCCCTCAGCTCCCCCTCAGCCCCCCCTCAAAAGAACCAAGAAATGTTTCAAAAGTTTGGTTATTTTTATGCGTTTTGCCCCCCCCCCCCTTCACCCCTCCTCACCGCCCCCCTCCACCCCCCCCCCCTCAGCGCCCCCTCAATAACAAGAACTAGAACGTATAGATTATTATTGGAGAAGACAGGCGGAATCAGAATGTTATTGATGTTGGAGATAGGTAGAGATTTTGTGAATGGTGGAGATCACGATTGTATTCATAAGTGGATAGTAGAGAACATATGTAAAGAATACTAATCTTAGTTGATGGTGATGCTAGAAAGTGGATTTTATGATTGACGGCGATACATTGAGAGTGAAGGTGCTGGTGACGGTGAACGCTGGACTTCATGGACATAGAAGAAAGGTGGAGGGTAACAGGTTGATGAAAAGGTCCTGGACAGCGGTGATAGGTGAAGGCAGAAAATCATGTAGAGGTATTAGGAGCAGGCCAAAAATCAGAGGTGGAGGTGATAGTTTAGGCTCACGTATGACGGATGGAGTTCATGATTGTAATAAGTAGATTGTGTAGGGGATAGGTGAAGTTTGGAGTTCATGATTGGAGACATTAGTGGAAGGTGAAGGTGAGAGGTGGAGCTGAAGGACATGATTGCAGGCAATAGGTGGGCGGTGGAGGTGCTAGGTAGATCGTGAGCGTCATGGATCGAGGTGATAAGTAGTAAGTAAGTGGGTAGAGGGTACGAGTGAAGGTGCTAGTGTGCATGGAAGTCATGAGTGGTGACTATAAGTGTAGGCAGAAAGTTGTAGGTAGTAGTGACAGGTCAAGATTATGTGTGAAGGGTGGTGATGGTCATGAATTTAGTAATAAGTAGATGGTGTAAAAGATAGACGAAGTGTTGAGCTCGCGATTGAAGTCATAAGTGAGAAGTATAAGTGATAGGGAAAGAACGAGGAAATAATTGCAGGCATAAGTGGACGGTGTAGGAAAAAGGAGGATTGTGAACATTATGGTTAGTATTATAAGTGGAATGTGTAGATTATAATTGAATCAGAAAGTCCTAGGTGTAGGAGATAGGTAGAGGTTATGTGTGGAGGGTAGAGATCACGATTGTATTCATAAGTGGACGTTGTAAGGATAGTTGGAGAAAAAGGACATGATTGAGTGCAATAGATGGATTGATGAACGTGATTGATCAAGGTTAGAAGTCATATGTGGACGATTAGAAGCGATATGTGGAGGGTGGAAGTGCTGGTGAAGGTAAATGATAGACTTTATTGGTATAGATGAAAAGCGTAGGATAATAGGTTGATGGGAAGTTCATGGTTAGATGTGATAGATGAAGGCGGATAACCATGGGTGGAGATGATAGTTGGAGACCAGAAGTCACGGGTGGAGATGATAGGTAGAAGCCAGAAGTCATGTGTGACGCTGATAGTGGGAGTTGTAAGGGATAGGTGAGTGTGGAATTCATGATTGGAGTCAGAAGTGGTAGATGAAAGAAACAGGTGGTGTAGGAGAACTTGATTGCAGGTAACAGATGGATAGTGGAGGTGCTAAATAGTTGTTAAGCTTCATGGGTTGAAATTATAGGTGGTGGTTTGAGGCTACAAGTCAAGATGTTAGATGGTACGTGGAATTCATGTGTGGAGTTGATAGTTGTAGGCAGAAAGTGTGAACAATGAGGTCCTCATTGGAGACGATAGATGGAGGGTAGTAATGATAGGTTGAGAACATTTGTAGAGAACAATAGTTTTAGTTGAATTTTAGGTCATAGATAGAGAGTAGATTTTATGAGTTGAGGCGATACGTAGAGGGTGAAGGTGGAGGATAACAGGTTGATAAGAAGGTCCTAGGTAGTGGTGATAGGCAAAGGCGGAAAGTCAAAGGTAAAGGTGATAGGTTGGGATTATGTGTGAAGGGTGTTGCTCATGACTACCGCAATAAGTGGACGATGTAGGAGATAGATGGAGTGTGGAGGTCGCGATTGGCGGTTCAGGTGCTAGGTAGACGGTCGTACGTGTTAGGTAGATCATTGTAGACAGGTGGTTGTTTAGTAGTTCAAGGTGGTAAGTATAGTTTATACCAGGTGTGAAGTTGAATTGTGGAGCTCATTATTGGAGTCATAAGTAAAGGATCTAGGTGATGGATCAAGGGTGTAGATGATCGATGGTAGATAAGAGTTCAATGGTGAAAATGGTAGGTAGTTAGTAGATTTCATGGTTAGAGATCATCGTGGACAGGTGGTTGGTTAGCGTCATAGGTCATGTTGGCAGATGAAGTTTGTGCCTGGTATGAAGCTGAAATATGGAGCTCATTATTGGAGTCATAAGTGAAGCATGTAGGTCATAGATGTAGATGAGCGGCGAATAGTGAAATTTGTGATTGAAGGTAGTTGGTGAAGGTGGTATTCATGATTTGTGGCGATAAGTGATAGCTGAAGAAGATAGGTAGAGGTAGCAGGCGGAGGGTGAAGCTGATGGGTGAGCTATATTTATAATAACATATTTCAGTATCATGTATATACCATGAATGTTACGGCAGTAGACACATTTAAGAATTATTATTGTTCCAACAATCAATAAAATATGCATAAATTTAAAAATTGGGATTTGAAAAAAAAAGTTTAAAATCAATTCTTTAAATTGTTGCTGTAAATTATATCTGAACATTACCAAATACAAAGTTAAAAACTGAAGCAATGGGGGTTGGCGAGCGGAGCGAGCAGGGGGGTACCCCCTAGTGTATATATATATATATATATATTAGGGTGACACAACAATGCACGTGAGTGCCGAATCCCGTTTGCCATAAGCCTAATCGATAGTCTAGAAGCCGACCAGGCCGACCGAGTTTTTATTTTTTCGATTGAACAATTTTTCGTGCTGTCGCAAGCACTTAAAGTTTTTAATAGGGACTAGCGTAGGGTAAGCAGGTGTTCTTACGTTTTTGAACATAACCTACAAACTATTAATGCTATTTGATATTTGTATTCACTAATTTTATTACAGTATAGATACGAATAGATTGGAAAAAGTTCGGTACAAAAATAATAATAATTAAGAAAGTTTAATGGTTTAATTTTTTTTATAAACGTAAATTGTTACAAGGCTTAATCTATTTTTAAACTTAATTATTTTATACATTGCTATTTTAAGATTGTTTATTACTATTGCAGATATAACAATATCTGTTATTTATATAAAAAAATCTATTAGGTCCGTCACGTAAGATATAAAAAAATAATCGATACGTATTTTTTCTTTTTTCGTTCAGACAATTATTAATAATACTGCAACGCATTAAAAATTCCGTGACGTCACAATACGTACTTATATAGATATACTGCTGCCTAGGCGAAACTCATATCGTGCCGTCACAGAATATTTCAATGCGCTGTACTGTTGTTAATAATTGTTTGATTGAAAAAATAAAAAATACGTATCAATTATTTTTAAATATTCTACATTTCGGACCAAATAGATTTTTTCATGTAAACAACATAATGTATTGGCAAGATATTTTCTAAAATTTGCTCTGCGATGTGTTATTGTGTATTCAATTACTTTGTTGTAAAAATCAGAATTTTATTATAATGTTATACCCTACCCATGTGACTCTCTCGCTCCCCGAATTCAAACTCCGCAAAGGGCCCCTGCAGCACCGCAGTCCGGCTAGCGCGGCCGAGAGACTGCGCGGTACGGTAGTTCCGCGCGCCGCCGCTAGGCGGCCGGCACTTTATTTTCGCGTGGCCACCGCAGAAGTAGCGCAACGAACCAGATATAAGGCCGAGCCATCCCGGGGCTTGATCGTCTCCCTCTGACTGATCAACCCATCAGCCTAACCCGTCTGCGACTGCTGGCGACTTACTGATAGGACCACTGATCAATAAATGTCAGCCTAGCTGGGAAAATATAATTACTTGACGTAATTATTCCTGCGCTTAACCCTCTCCCCAATCAATCAGCCCCTTTCGGAGCTATCGGCACTTCTAAGCGCCAGATTTTTGTACGGCGTTTACGCCACCGGGTCTTTCCTGCAAGGTCCCACCCAATCGGTACTTCTAAGCGCCAACTTTTTGCAAGGCGGTTCATGCCACCGGGTCCTTCTCGCAAGGTCCCCCACTACCGGCACTTCTGAGCGCCAACCCTCTGCAAGGCGTTCACGCCACCGGGTTCCTTCCTGCAAGGTCCCCCCGATCGGCACTTTTCAGCGCCACATTTCGAAAGGCGCTCTGCGACACCTGGTCCTTCTTGCAAGGTCCCCCCAATCAGCACCTCTCGGAGCTACCACGGACCGCTCAGTATTTCTCTCTCGTCGAGGAGATTCCGCCCAGACTTGCACCAGAGCCAACCTCGTGGATGCTGCCGTGCCCGTTCCTGCAACGTGGAAGCTACACTCAGGACTGCATCGGAGAAGTCTCCACGCTGCCAGCTGCCTCCGGTTCCAGCCACTCTCCGAGGAGGCGCCCCTGGATCATCATCCGAGCGCTCTGTACGACATCAAAGGGTCTACTCCAAGCCTTTTCGTTGCACCAGAGCGATCGTCCGATCAGGAGTTGGCGCTCCGCTGCTCTCCGAAGGAGTCGCACTCCACGCCAACAGTCTCGCCCACGCGAACGTCGCTCGTCAGGGCCACCCCTTCCCAAAAAGATTGAGCGGGAGCCATCTTTCCGAGTCATCGCGCCCAGAGCGCCCCCTTTCGACCAAACCGGAGAGGCTTGCTTATATCAATAATATTAAATTATAAAAATACGAAAATTCATTATTATGCAGGGAAACAGAAATAGAAAGTTTTTCAGTGTTCGGAGCATCCAGGGAGAAAATTCTAATACCGGAGATTTCAAGTACCTGACCCTACCGGAGAGATCGGCTCGGAGGGATGTTATTATGCGTATTGTTCTATTCTCCTGCTCATCACTTGTTTCAGTCACGTCGCTATACTAGGTCAAGGAACTTTGCAGCCGCTAAGCTATCCTTCAATATTGATCGATTTGAAAAATTCAAAATCGACTGTACTTGTCATGAGCCTGCCCATCGATAGAGTCTACCTCATTGGTACTTTTTTAGATAGCGTACAAAACTTGGCAGCCTAATATATATATATATATATATATATATATATATATATATATATATATGGGTGATTCTCTGTGTGATCGAAGATGACATTTTTAGCCCTATCAAAAAATTATTGGAAATGATTCTATAGCAGATCATGGGATTTCATGAATTTTTTCACATTTTGCGTTACAGAGAGTCAAAATTTATGAAATCAGTGATTTTTACATTTGTCACGGACTTAAGCCGTGGCAGTTCAGGTATCTCGGCCGATGATGCGCCAACAGCATCTTCAGCAAAAGACACCTCCGCCGACTAATGCTAGGCGTAAAAGGTGCAGCTCGCTTGCGACCAGCCGTGTCGCAGAGCGAGCGGGCAGACTACCGTGTGTGTGACTCGAGTGGCTCGGAGCTAATTTGACAGTAATAAAGCTATCTCACACAAAACGTCTTACCGGGATTACTACTCCACCCAAAGGCAGAACCCCATAAATATCCGTAACATCCCATATGGCACACAATACTCTGGGAATATGGCTGGAATATTACTTTGGTAAGTAAAGTGGGATCAATTATGTTGCGGGAAGGTTAAGTAACCAGCTGGCCACGGTCAGGCAACATTGCTGCGAAGTGAAATGTCTGTTTTAATATTACATCGATTCGGTCGGTATTTCGGACCCATCCGTGGAACGTAATATTACAGTAATATTGTAGGAAGCTTATTCTACGTTCTCAGAACTTTAATATATTATACATTTTTTTTTCGATTTTTTCGAAAAAATTTTTCCCTATTGAAATAATACAGCAATGTTATCACTATATTACTAGAATATAATATCTTACAAAGGGATCAAAGAAAAATGTTTAAAAAAAATTTCTCCGGTCGGGATTTGAACCCAACTCCTTTCGATCAGTAGACTCGCTCGTTATCCACTGAGCTATTGTTTTGTTCTTGTCATTGATGTTAATGTGTAGATTAAAATGAAATATAAACGAGGGCCTTTAAAACATAACCTAGGTTCAAAATTATTTCACAAAAATATCTCAATTTCACTTTTTTATCTTTTTCGTTCTGCAATCAATTGGTATCGAGATCGGTATGATACAAAGTATCGTCGTTAATGCCACTGATTGAAGCGAACTAAAGAGTAGAAAGGGCTGTATTTATATTGAGAGGAAGTGCCGGTACAGGAACCAGGTATTAGTCCGGGAGTCAGGGAGTTCAATAATGGGATATCGGCCACTTTCTTCTAGATTTAGTTTTATTGTCGAAATATGTTAGTTATAACCTACTGAAAGTAACCCTAAGTTTTCGACTTCGGACCTGATCGGGAACATTATTATTATTGCAAAAAAAACTTCAAAAAAGCATTTTTTTCAGTTTTTCGCGAATAATTCTTTTACTACTCATTTTATGCAAAAAAAGGTAGGGGTAAAAGTTCTTTAGAATTGAATTTCCAATAAGGAACATATGTTCCCGAATGCGAAATTCAGGGGTTATGACAGTGTTAAAATTTTGAAAATATTAATTTTTTTTTCTTCACTTTTTTCACAGTTAATAGTCCGTAGAATATGGTCCTGAAAGCCGTTTTTTGCTAAAAAAAATTTGCCTTGAAGATATGGACAAAAAACTGATAAATCTGTTTCAAGTAAATTTTTGAAAAATCGTGATTTTTAAATATTTTAATTAGGCCAAACTTGTGAAAAGGATTGTTCTACCACACTTTTTACAGAGTTATTTCATGAGAAATCTTACTGAAAATACCACTTAAAAACCGTTTTACAAACCGTTTTTTTCTCATGAGTTATGAATTTATTTCCGTAAAATAAATAAAATCCGTAAAATTAATTTTTTTATGTGTTATTTTATGTTAATAAACTCAATGTGTTAAAGTAAAGGCATTCAACCAATTTGAATTTGCCACTCGAACAGGTTGTACCTCACAGCGTCCGGTCGAGAATGAAGATTACTGTTTGATCGGTATAGTAGAATTTTTTATAGAGCAGCAGAAAGCAGCCAAACAGCTGTTTTTCATCCAAGACACTAGATCAGTCCAGTTAGTCTGCTAGCTGCTGTAACAATGCTTATAACCTCAGTGGTGTTGTAAAAGTGCAAGAGCTTCTGCAGAATACAAAAATTTTTCAGATAAGTATTGGAAACTAATTAGTAATAATTGTGTTCATAATGACCTTTTTCTTTGTTGGATTATTTTTTGCTTTTAGTTATACGGGTGCAATAACTTTAACTTCTTTTAACTCTTCTTCTTTTTCTTCTTTATAGTTTCTTGATTTTGCATAATTCCTCATTTTTTCTGTATTTTCCATAGAAATGAATAAATAGGTTAAAGAACTGAAAACAGCTCCACATAGTCTAATAGACCATCCATATACTGCATGTAAAGCATATCCTCTTATTATAATGTCAATTATCAATTTGCAAATGTGTAGTATTACTATAATCATGAAAATTCCTGATGAAAAGGATCCCCATGTAGTAAGCTTGCGACGTAGCAATAATTATTGCTGCGTCGTGAACATTATTATACGGCCAGCTGATTCACTCTCGGCGAGGTGACAGCTCCTGTAGCGGAGCCAGCGCTCGGTGGCGCTCGCAGGAGTTGCCTCTGACCGGCCGCGTGCGGAGCACAGGATGTTAGCTCCCGAGTCGCACCTGCGAGGCGCGCCGGCGCTCGGGAGAGGGCACAGCAGGAAGTTAGTCAGCAGCGCACGCGCGGTCACATGCACGAGGCTGCGTGTGTGTGCATGAGAGCGAGAGAGAGAGAGAGAGAGAGAGAGAGTGAGAGAGAGAGAGAGAGAGAGAGAGAGAGCATGTGGCGCGGGCGATGATAGAGGGGAGAGAAAGAGCGCTCTCGATTATCGACCATGATCGAGTGAGAGTGAGAGGGCGCCTGCTATCGGGCGATAGATTTGTGATGAATGATGCGATATAGACGCGGAGTACTGTACAGGGGAACTGTACAGTACACCACATGGCGATAGAGGTTTTCTTTTCAGCATAGTGGAACATGGCGGAGATTCATTGGAATATTTCAGTTGGTATTTTAGGGTCAGTTGCAGTGAAGCATAAGGATAGATGAATGGAATTTGAATTTCGCGCGTCCAGTTTTCGTTATCTATAGGGGGAGCCACCGGATGGGGATCAATATTGATTGATTGATTTTTATCAGTAAAGGGGGCGCGAATTACTGAATTAGTTAAGGATATAGAGGGCGATAATTGTTTTCTCTGGCAATGAATAAATTAGGATTTGGAAAAGAGGGCGCTGAAAGAAACTCACCGATACAGGAATAGATCGGTGGTAGTTCGGGAAAACCAATAGGGGATTTTTCTAGGAAAGAGGAACAATGATGTAATTTTGGAGGCCGGGCTTGCGCTTCCGTGAAGGAAGAGGTCGAGTGGGAAAACGCGGCATCCTTCCTCGATCGGAGCGTCGGCCTCGGCCATTCCGTTCCTGGAGCCTCTCTGGAGTAGTTCTGTCCGCAGTAAATACAGTTTTCTTGATCGCCATCTTGTTGAGTATTTTGGAAGGAGTTTGAGTCGCAGAGCTGACGAGGAGTTTCCGTTGGAGTTTTGTGGATTGTTCATAGAGGATTTTTGGTGAGAGTTTGGAGTGATATTTAATATACGGGATATCCTATAGAGGAAAATTTATAGTTTCCGAGGAATACGTGCCGCGTTCGGTAGGGGAATATTTCGCGCGTTTCAGCGGATGGCGGTTTTCCCTTTGGCTTATTTAGAAGCAAACGTAGAGGAAATTTCGCGGCCCTTTCTCTATTTAGCACAATGGAGCAGCCTTGGATTTAGTAATTTGGCCGCGTGCCCATGATATTATTTCGAGTTCGAATTTGTTTGCCAAAAGAACTGATTGTATAACAAAAATAGAATATATCCGTACTTTATTAACCAATTTATTTGTAATCAACAATTTTCACCCGATTGCCACCACACTTCCCGTTTTTCCACCATTGCAGGGATACTACGAACCAGGGAAAAAGAGTTAAGCCGTGTGTTTAATAAATACTTTGTACATAACGGGAATTCCCGTGCGGGCGGGAAAATTCCACGTTACAAATGGCGCCCATCGTGCGGTTTTAGGTGGTGGAGTTTTTATTTTCAGCAGGAAATTTGTGTAGAAGAAATTTTAGAGGAAATTTTAGCAAAGACGACTTGGAGTCAATCAGGCGGGCATTTGGTGGACTTGGCGGTTGGAACGTGGTCGTGACGCCATATTGGACGCTAAGCGTCGGTTGAGAATTTCCAAGTTTCTTTTCCTTTCCTGTTTTGTGGTGGCAATTTTGGGATTATATGTTTGGTGATTGGATTTATTGTACAACAATTGGAATTTATGGAGGATACCCATAGTGGAAAAATTTTTTTTTCCCCTTTTCACGTTTCTTGTTTTGGGATTTTCTTTGGATTTTTAAATTTTGGGCGGGCCCTTATTCCTTATGCGCACACACACACACACACATGATGTTTTTTTTGGGATTTGTCGTTTATGTTGTAAATCTTTATTGCATATTATTATATATTATTAAATATTATTTGTTATGTTGAATTTTCTAAGAGGAAATTTTCTTTCAAGAAGATACTTGATCGATTGAAATTTTATTTTCAAATTTGTGTGGAGGAAATTTTCTTTCAGGAAGATATTCGATCGATTCAAATTTTATTTTCAAATTTGTGTGGAGGAAATTTTCTTTCAGGAAGATATTTGATCGATTCAAGTTTTATTTTCAAATTTGTGTGGAGGAAATTATCTTTCAGGAAGATAATTGTTCGGTTGAGATTTTATTTTCGAATTTTGTGTGGAGGAATTTTTTTTATTTTACAGGAAGATTGTTAACCCGTATGGGGGAATTTTTTTTTTTTTTTGGCGCAAATGTACAGGAATTTTTTTTATTTCAGGAAGCTTGTGATCTGTATGGTGGAATTTTGAATTTCAGGAAGATTGTGGAGGATATTTTGTTTTTTTTCATTTTTCCTATGCCATTCAGAATTTTTTTTCCCCGCCACGAGGGTTGGGGGTGTCCTGTATTATATATTTATATTGATTTTTCTTACGCTACGAGCGTATCGAATTTTCCTGTGTTTTAGTGTGTGTGCGTAGGTAGGGCTTCCCTATTTGTTTTGTGGAGAATTCATTTTTTTTGTGGCGGTAATTGCTGTTTAACTTGAGGATTTCAACCATGGAGTAAGAGTATAGAGACTGCATGAAAAAGCTGCTGCAGAAAAGAGAGCTCCGAGCGCGAATGCGGACAATAGCCAGAGATATAGAGGAAATCACGGATGAGTTGCGTGAATGCGGCTATAGTACGTTGGGCTCAAATAGAGAATTGGCGGAGAGGCTGTTTCGAGCAAACTTGTTAGTGGAAGGTTTTGAAGTTCCCTGGTATAAGGAAGTCGATGAAAGAGAAAATTTGTCTCCTACTGAGAGGCTGGTAAAACCGACTCTAGAAATGGCGGCTGAGGATCAGACTGATCCGGATATAGTGACGATACTTTCATCTGTGGAGGAGACTGTGCCGACGACCACAATAGTTACAAAGATGTGTAATTTTCCAACGACGACAGTATCTTCAACGTCATGGGATATTCCGGGGTTGGCAACGTATTACTCTACGGCGCCAGTAGAGCATTTCACTTTTTCGGATCCAGTGATGACTACCTCGGGGACAACTCATTCTGTGGCGGGTACTGGTACTAAACCAAAGTTTAAAGATTCGAAGAAGAGAATCCAACTGAGTGATCAAGTACACTCGGATGTAGTCAATGTAGAGGATGCACAATGGAGGAATAGAGTACAAGGGATATATTTAAATCTCCCGGTATCTCAGGTGCCTCCAAAGTCTTCATTGGAATCTGGAGATAATACGAAGACCGTGTTTTCAATGCCATATGTTGTAAATAGTGGTTTTGGATTTTCGAACACGGGTGGTAATTATCTGAAGCAGTCGAGTACCCTAGATAACAATACCAGGAATGAGGAGGAAAGAGAAGATTTTAGAGGTACGCATACGAGTCCGGATCATGAGCGTTGCGACTTCAGAGATCATAGAGGCAATTCTGGAAATGATTTTAGGTCTATGCATTACCATGGGAATTTGGTGAAGACACTGCAGAGTTGGTGTCACAAATTTCATGGTACTGAGGATAGGGTGGTGGCGGAAAATTTTCTGGATCAGATGGAGGATTGCCGTCGCAGTAAAAATATTCCTGATGAGAGAATGCTGACGGCTGCGGCTTGTCTATTTACTGGTATAGAGGCAAATTGGTATAGAGTAAATAGGAAAGAAGTTTCTTCATGGCGGCAGCTAATGGTGGCATTCAAAAATCGCTTCATTGGCGAAATCAGCCAACGGGATATTTATAATGATTTGATGCGGAGAACTCAAGGTGTGGGGGAGCCCATAATAGCGTTTATAGACTGTTTCAAATATATAGTGGATCACCTGGATAATCCTCCGGAATATAGAGAACTACTAGGCATGGCCTTCGAGAGAATTCGATCAGAGTATAGGAATTTCATGGTAAACATGAAAATTACGTCTTTGGAGGATATTGAAAGGTATGGTCGGCAATATGAATGAGTCAAGGAGATCAACGATTATTGGGAGCCTCCACCTTCAAATGATAAAATGAAGCTTCCAGGCGCTGTTTTCATCCCGAAGGAGGGAGAGAAAAAGGTAATTAAATCAATGGCGGTAGAGGATACTGTATTGCCTAAGCCAGCAAAGAATAAACCTTCCAAAAAGATAGTGATCAGTAAAACTGAAGTTGCGAACAGCCTAAAGAACAAA
>JACCIB010001812.1:0-19398 GCA_018906965.1 Philotrypesis tridentata | reverse complement strand
CACGACTCAGAACCGAAAATGTTGCTTCAAATCGTAGCTGTCGGAAGAAAATGCCGTAAATCAGTCAAATTTAATCGAATCGCGCTCTTTCTTTTTTTTGATTAGGGTAGAGCGAGTAAAAAATACGATTTGTCCGTTTCAATTTCAAGATTACATTAAACTAATATGTAAAAACATCAATTGTGTCACAAATTATAAATAAATTCAAAAATATTAATTTACGAAGATTTAATCTATGCCATCCGCAAATCGGACACAACGAATGACATTTTTTACTCGCTCTACTCTAGTTTAAAAAAAGAAAGAGCCCAAAATGATGAGATTTGACGGACTTACGCTATTTTCTTCCGAGCCCTGCGATTTGAAGTAACATTTTCAGCCGAGCCGTGAACGCGCGTCAGTAACGAGTCATACGGCCCTCGCCATTTCTATCCTCGGCGCTGACCACACCGACGCGCGTTCGCGATTCAGAACCGAAAATGTTGCTTCAAATCGTAGCCGTCGGAAGAAAATGCCGTAAATCAATCAAATTTAATCGAATCGCGCTCTTTCTTTTTTTGCTTCGGGGTAGAACAAGTAAAAAATTCTATTTGTTCTGTTCAATTTCAAGGTTACGTTGAACTTCTATGTGGAAACATCAATTTTGTCACAAATTATAATTAGTACTAAACTACGTACAGAGATATAGGCAGCTAGAATCTGCTGGAATGAGAGAATTGAATTTGAATTTGAAATAATTTATTATGTGTACATTATGTTGTACAGAATATATATTAATATTAGAAAAAAAATAGTATTTTAAGATTGCTCTTCTGTCGTTTCTTCTTTTAAAAAATAAGCCCTGACTTCTCTCTTGAAAATGAATGACGATGAGATGGATTTTAATGAACGCGGCAAGTCATTCCAGATGAGTGAAGATGATATGTGAAATGACTTACGAAGTCTGGAGAGGGTAAAAGATGGTATATCAAGAGCCCTCACCTCCCCCCTCTCAGGCCTGAGAGGAACATGGGCATCAAAGTTCGCCACCAAATATCCTGGCACCGCTGTGCTAAACATTCGATGTAGGAACGTGGCAGCAAAGTACTTTCGACGACCGGCGGTGGTAAGCCAGTTCAACTCACGCCTGAGGGGGGAGACATGCTCGTCCCCCCTAACACCATAGATGTACCGTATTCCAGAGTTACTTAGTACCTGAAGCTTGTTGTTAAGTGTAGCGTTGATGTCACAGTAAACTAATGAGCAGTAGTCTATGATAGGAAACAACAGTGAGAGGATTAAATGTTTGCGCAGTCTCTGATTGGTGCTTCGTTTAAAGAAGTTAAGACGATATAGTAATTTATGGGCCCTTTTGCAGATATAATCTACATGGGCACCCCAATCAAGCTTGGAGTCAAGCACCACTCCGAGACTACGGACCTCAGACTCATAGGGAATTCTAGTACCATGAATGAGAATGAAGTCATTCACAACATTTTTCAAGTTGTTGATATAAAAAGGTGTACCAAAAACTATGGCCTTGGTCTTTCCCACATTTAACCTTAGACTGTTATTCTCAGCCCAGCACGAAATCCTCTCGGCAACAGCAGACATTTTTGCAGAGCAAGAATCAAGCTCCTCGAGGCGGCATTGGCTGTATATTTGCAGATCATCCGCATAAATCATGTGGGAGACGTCATGATCAAAGCAGTATTGAATGTCGCAAATGTAGGGAAAAGAGTAGTGGACCGAGAACGGACCCTTGAGGGACTCCCGTGTTGAGCGGGAGATAAGTGGATAAGTTTCCTGCATCATCTGCGACAGCCTGCCTTCTACCCTTGAGATAGGAGGCAATCCAACGGATGACCTGCTTAGACAAGCAGAAGAACGGTAGCTTTCTAAGAAGCTTAGCGTGACACACTGTGTCAAACGCTTTGCTGAAGTCAAATAGAAGGAGAAGACCAGTGCGAAATCCAGCTTGAAGGGGATCTAGAATTAGTCTGGTTTCGAGATATAAAGAGATTTGCTGGTGCACTAGCCACTCTAGCACCTTGGATAAGAAACAAAGCAGAGAGATCGGACGAAAGTCCTTCAGTGCCAACGGAGACGGGACCTTCGGCAGCGCCTTCACAATGGATTCCTTCCAGACTGAGGGAAAATGGGACCCCACAAGTGAAGAATTAAAGATAGAGGTAAGATAAGGGCAGATAACAGGCAAAGCCTTCTGCACAACAACTTGTGGAATCCCATCCCGGACAGGGGATCTGTACAGATTTCTGAAAAAAAGTTGTTATGCTCCTCAGGAGTGAAGCGTGCAGAGATGTTACTGCGTTTAGGTGGAACAATACCGAGATTTCTCATCTCCTTCCAGATCTTATCCGGGTCAGTAATGGAGGAGAGACGGGAGTAGTAAAACTCCTTCCTCGCCACCTCCACCGCCCTGTGGGCATAGTCCCTTGCTTCACGACAGGCAAAGAGATCCATAGGAAGTCTAGACCTACGAAAACGTCTATACAGCCTGTCCCTCTCAGCCACAAGGCCCCGAAGCTCCCTTGTGTACCAAGGATGCTTCTTCGTACGTCCGGTAGTCACAGTAATTAATGGATAGCGATGTTCTATGGCGTCATTTAAGTAGGCATTAAGAGTGTTGATGTTATCGTCAAGAGAGAGAGAGAGAGAGAGAGAGAGAGAGAGAGAGAGAGAGAGAGAGAGAGAGAGAGAGAGAGAGAGAGAGAGAGAGATGCGCTTGCAGTAGGCGTATACGAATGAGAGGTAGAGAGAGGGAGAGAGCTGGAGAGTTCGGGCGTCCCTGCACTATGTATAGATATAGGTATAGCTATAGACTGAGTTGAGCATCAAAACAGAGGGAGGGAGGGAGAGACAGAGATGCGGAAGTAAGGAAAACCGAAACAAGTCGAAGAGAGTCGAAAAGGGAAAGTGTCCACGTGCGCAGACCCTGCCATAAATATTAGTCTGGATATTTATGACAAGGACATTCAGTGGCAATGAGCACTGTGTATTGTAGTGTTTGACTCCTTATTAAGTTTTCAGTCGTCCTGCTTCACTAGGTCACGAAACTTTGGAGCACCAGGGACAAGCGAAAAATTGTTCAAAATAAAAACGGTAAAATCTGTTGCCTTCCATGGTTAGCTACCTACCGCTTGAGACCCTCGGCATAACAATTTTTAAGATGGTATGGCTTTTGTGTCACCCTAATATACATACACTGTTTCCATGTATACACACATCTGCATCTCCATAATGACAAAGATAAATATGTATATTGAGTTCAGTACCATATTATGTTTCTTTTATATATTATTTACATATATATGGTGTGCAAATAATATTTTGAGATGAATGTTTATGTATATCATGCGTTGCGTACGAAAAATTGAAAAATTTATCAAAAGAATGAAAATTTTTGGTATTTGCATTGACTTTACAGTAATTTCATAAACATAGCATGAAAGTTGAGAAAAAAACATGTTAAATGAAAAAAAAATCATTACAATAGCTGCTTTCGTTGCGGAGTAAATCAATTAACAATTAAGGTGCCGAAGAACCTGTGCGGCGCCGCCCGGCCGGAGTAGCTGCGCGGCCGCGCGCGCTGATTTCGCTTGGTTCACCGGTTGTTCTAGATGAACGAAATCATTTACAGCTGTCAAGAAAACTACTATCATTTAGAGTAATATTTCAACAAGCAGTATGTCAAATTTGAATAAATAATATCAAGTAGTTTCGGCGTAATCATCGATTGAAAAAATAATTATCTCGGCTCCGACTGATACGATCTTAACGAATTTTTTATGAAAATTCATGGTTTTTTACGTATTTTAAGATGCATTTTACCCCGATTCTCTAACTTCAAAATTGGCCGAAATACGTCCCTTGCAACGGACATTTGTTGATAAAAATGTTGTTAAAAATGAATTTGAAGAAAAGTTCTTTTTACCATTTGTTAAGTAGGATATGGGCTATCGATTGTGGGTGGTTGCATCAATTTGTCGTGATCTGTTCCAAATTGAAATGAATTTGAAAGTACAGATTAATAATTTTGCAATAAGCCGCTATTTTGAGATATCGAGGTCGGACTGGAAATTTTATCTTATATGCAAATAAGATGGAATTTATCGGTCTCGACGAACGGAATAGAAGAAATTAAAAAAATTGAAAAAGTGAAAAAAATTTTTTTACGAAAAATATTTAATGTGAAATTAATGATCGAACAAAGGCTTTATAGAAGTGCGTTTCGCCCCGAGCCAACCGCTGGGCTCATCAGTAAGATGACGGAAGGCTCTATCTTAGACGCAACATGGTAAGTTTGAAGAAGGTGTATATATGGAGATAGAATGATATACTTTGGTAGAGGGATAGAAAAACTAATGTCCCCCTAGCCCGCAAAAAGTGAACTAAAATAATTTTTAACTTTAAAAGTCGATGAAATCGACCCGTCCACAGATTCCTAATACAGTAAGGTGTTGCATTGCAACTCTACTCTTACTGAATGGAACATTGGTTTGTGGACTAAGACTATTCGAGGACCCATAGTCAATATAATATAAGAAAGAATTTATCGTTCGTAATGTTTTAATACAAATAAGATGGAATTTATCGGTCTCGACGAACGGAATAGAAGAAATTAAAAAAATTGAAAAAGTGAAAAAAATTTTTTTACGAAAAATATTTAATGTGAAATTAATGATCGAACAAAGGCTTTATAGAAGTGCGTTTCGCCCCGAGCCAACCGCTGGGCTCATCAGTAAGATGACGGAAGGCTCTATCTTAGACGCAACATGGTAAGTTTGAAGAAGGTGTATATATGGAGATAGAATGATATACTTTGGTAGAGGGATAGAAAAACTAATGTCCCCCTAGCCCGCAAAAAGTGAACTAAAATAATTTTTAACTTTAAAAGTCGATGAAATCGACCCGTCCACAGATTCCTAATACAGTAAGGTGTTGCATTGCAACTCTACTCTTACTGTAGTATTCTTCGTGTATTTTTATCTAAGTAAAGTGATGACTCGACATCATTACCACTTTCCCGTTGAACTCTCTGGGCAGCTGCGTTCATTTTCCTGGCGTACTTTTTTAAATTAATCCAGCTCTGCAAAAATAAAAATAAACTATTATATTCAAAATTCATGCATGAATAATTTAAGGTTAAAAAAGAATATAGGAGTCATATAAAAAATATATAATTCCAGCAAGCTAAAATAAAAGATAAAAACTTACCTGTTTCCACTATAATCCATGCTTCCGGGCTCCTGGTAAAACATTTAGTTGGGTTGCGAGTCTGTCCCATTGGCTTAATATTTCAGCTCGCCTATTCACAGTTGTTATTTTGTCCGCTGCAAAGTTTGGGTGCTTTTCCAAATATTCGATCAAGACATTCTTTTGGTCGCTCGAAAGCTTTTTATTAGATGACTCGTCTAACCTGAAATACATTCCAGACACAAGTAAAGACAAATTGAAGGTGAGTCTTACATACTAGAAAGTCATAGATTAGAATAGGAAAGATATATACCTCGTTTTGTTCTTGCCCATTGCTGTCCTTTGCTCGATACTTTGTCGAAACCTGTGATTTGTAGATAGAATTCGTACCTAGAAAAAACAATAATATATTAATGTATATGTGATTAAGTGTAATACACTGTATTCAGATGGCTTTATCCCTCGGTGTTTTAGTAATTAGTTTTGTGAACTTTATCGATCTCTTCGTAGGAAAAAGGTGAAAAAAAACTTACACCATTTTTTCCTTTTTCAACGTTTCGGTGAACATTCTCACCCTCTTCAGAAAACTGTCAATTTTATTAACAAAAAAATAAATTAATAAACACAAAATATAAATTAATAAGCAAATGGACAAATCATTCTTACATGTAAAAGACGTACAACAATGAATCTATCGAATGTTCTCTTCCCCGGCCCGTCGTGGCGGGGGAAGCAGGAGCGGGAAGCGACAATACGATGTTATTATTCCGGCTTCCTCAACTACTGTATCGATAATGAAAATACAATAGGATTAGCCGGCGCTTTTATATCGGCGAGGAGTCTCGCAAATTTTCGAGCAGTGTATTTACAATGACGTCACACTTGTCGCTCTCTCGCATATGTATACATCGATCATCTATAATCCGTTTTTGCGGTTCGTATTGTCGCTTCCCGCTCCTGCTTCCCCCGCCACGACGGGCCGGGGAAGAGAACATTCGATAGACTCATTGTTGTACATCTTTTACATGTAAGAATGATTTGTCCATTTGCTTATTAATTTATATTTTGTGTTTATTAATTTATTTTTTTGTTAATAAAATTGACAGTTTCCTGAAGAGGGTGACAATGTTCACCGAAACGTTGAAAAAGGAAAAAATGGTGTAAATTTTTTTTCACCTTTTTCCTACGAAGTTTACGGAGAGATCGATAAAGTTCACAAAACTAAATAATACATTAATATAGTATGAGGGAGGGAGAGAGAGAGAGAGAGAGAGAGAGAGAGAGAAAATTGAAATTATATAATGTACAAGAGTATAAAAAATCAAATTATTTTAATAACTTTTATACAACAGAGAAAGACAGAGATTAACAAGGAGACTCATAGGAGATAATATAAAATACAGTTATGCTTTAAATACTTTTTGTAAACTGTAAGTTTGAAAACTAACCTTTTTTCGTTGCACGGTCTCTTGACTGATGTAGCTGCGATCAAGATGCACACACACACTGAGCACACCTTGAGGTGGAAGCTTCCAGAATGATTTTCTCTTCATTTCTTCTTTCTTTTTTTAAACAAATGCTGAAACAAATGCTGAAAATGCTGTTTTTTTGTTTCAGCTGATCTTGATCACAGGTAATATGTCGCTTGCTCTCACGATCATGGCGCTGTACTGTGATTGAGAAAGAGACTTAGTTATGAATTTCGCCACCTCGTTTATGCAGTGCGAGCGTATAGTTTCACTAGCGCCACTGTCTTGACGAGAGACATCCCATATAGCCTTCAATCCTGCAGAAATATTGCCTGAATGTTGCATTCACGGATTGACAGGATTCGATAATATTGCATGAAGGTTTCAAAACCTTAATGACACCCTGAAGAAATATAGTTTATGAGCGTAATGTCCGTTTTTTCATTGCACAAGTCGCTGAAGTTGCCCAGCCATAAAGGTTTCTGCAATATTTCTGATATATTGAGAAAGGTTCTCACAATATTGTATTTTTAATATTTTTTTATTTTTTGGTTTGATATACAATATTGACAGAATATTATTAAAAATATATCAAAAAATGGAAAATCAGAAAAAAAATTAAAAAAAAAATTTCCCAGATCGGGATTTGAACCGAACACCTTTTGCTCAGTGGACTCGTTCGTTATCCACTGAGCTATTGTTTTGTTCTTGTCATTGAAGTTAATGTGTAGATTAAAACGTAAGACAAACGAGGACCTTCAAATTATAACCTAGGTTCAAAATTATTTGACAAGAACAAAACAGTAGCTCAGTGGATAACGAACGAGTCCACTGAGCAAAAGGTGTTCGGTTCAAATCCCGATCTGGGAAATTTTTTTTTTTAATTTTTTTTCTGATTTTCCATTTTTTGATATATTTTTAATAATATTCTGTCAATATTGTATATCAAACCAAAAAATAAAAAATATTAAAAATACAATATTGTGAGAACCTTTCTCAATATATCAGAAATATTGCAGAAACCTTTATGGCTGGGCAACTTCAGCGACTTGTGCAATGAAAAAACGGACATTACGCTCATAAACTATATTTCTTCAGGGTGTCATTAAGGTTTTGAAACCTTCATGCAATATTATCGAATCCTGTCAATCCGTGAATGCAACATTCAGGCAATATTTCTGCAGGATTGAAGGCTATATGGGATAGTTAATATGGCAATACGGCCTCGTGCTGAGTTTCGTTTACGTATCTCGCGTTACGTGTGCGGTTACCGATAGTGCAGTTTATGAATTTTCTTGGCGATATCCATAAAAAAAATACAGTGCAGTACATCTAATACAGTATCTTGCGCTTTTTCTACTTGCGTTTCTATTTAGCTGCATCGTCTTTCTATTTAGCAGGCCGTGAATTTCGACTAGGACTCCGATCACATTGTTGCATCGGTGATGAGTGCTACCAGTGATACTATTGCTTTGTATATGTGTATGTATAGCTTGCTCTATGTGGTTCTTATAAACTGTATGTTTCTGGCCAAGAATAATACCATTAACAATGTTTGGATTATGGTTGTTCATTTTGGAAGAAGAGGAAAGAGAATTGAAGAGGAGAGAGAATTGGAGGGCTGCTCGACAGAGAATGAAGGTACGCAGACAAGAGATTCGAGATACATCAGATCCATTTACTATGCTAGAGCCAATGTTCCAACAATATTTTAGGTGAGTTACTACATTTATTATTTTAATAAATAGCTTTTAATCTCAATTCTGAATGTCTATTAGATTTCAAAATACAAAGTTAGTAGTAACAAAAATATTTTTTCTTCATCCCTCAACCGAAAGTACGGCGTTCCCGGCTCGAATTCGCTCCAGGAAGAGCAACTTTTATGGCTCGCGCGGCCGAAAATAAAACAAATGAATGCATGCATGCATAACCCTTCAAGGAGGTTCTATCGGTAATAGAACTAAAATTGAGATATGATTGAAATTTCGTATACAGCTAGGTATAAATCTCAAAAACACTCTTGTAAATTTTCAGAAGACTACAGAGCATAGAAGCGGAGATATGAATGTTTTTATTTCTCGCAGATTAGAATGGGCTCTTATGGCGAAATACACGAATTTACATACTATAAAGTATTAAAAATTCAGATTTTGTCCAAATTTATTGTGATTGAAAATGAATTCATAATGAACATTATGGATCTTTCAAAAATGTTGTTCATTAGTTCGAACATATAATTAAACCTCATAGAATACCAAAATCATGCATTTAACCTTTTATAAAGAAACTTTTTAGAAATAATCAAGATAAATAGAATTATATTAATGGAATGTATAATCATTATTTGGTTTAAATTGATTTTTGAGAGAAAGCCATTGAGATCAGTATATTTTACGAATATTCCGTAAATAAAAGAAGATTACATTTTGATTAGTGCAGTAGGGGTAGAACGTCCTTAAGGAGGAAAAAAGAAAATAGTATAATTCCTCGCTTATAAATTTCTTATGTTTTATTATAGGTGTTTTTTATTTCTAACCCGGTACTTTATTTATGTTAATTTTCTTATTAATTTCACATAAATTTTTTTCATGGCCGCCCCGACCAGCAAAACCTCGGCTTCGCCTCGGTTTTGCAAAAGTCGGGCGCCCCCCCTCCCCCAGCAAAAACCTCGGCTTCGCCTCGGCTTTTGCAAACATTCTATCTGGACTGCGCTGCGGTACGCTTCATGGCCAGAAGGGCGTGCTGTTGCAAGCCAAAAGGTTATATAGCGACTGAACGAGGAACGAATAGTGCAATTGTATTAATTGTTAAAACGTACTTTCGGTTGGGGATGAAGAAAAATCGTATACGACCCACGGCCAAAAAAGTTAGATGCCCTGGTGCGCGTGATTTGATTTTTTTTATCACGCACGCCAGGAAATCCAACTTTCTGGCCTTGGGTCGTAATATACTATTATTTTCTGTTTTAGGTTATCTCGAGTCAAAGCCACCAGACTAATTGAAGTGCTGCTACCACATTTGGTAGTGCATCCTCGAGCAATAGCACCACAATTTCAGGTTTTGTCAGTTTTACGGTTTGTTGCTGAAGGATCGTACCAAAAGAGCATATCAAATGAGTTTTTCCATCCTATGAGTCAGGCAACATTTTCAAAATACCTCCATGTTATCATTGATGCCATACGGACCTTGAGAGACCAATACATAAGATTTCCAACAACACATGAAGAGCACCAGCAGACATCTAGAAGGTAATTTGTCAGGTCTTTTATTACTTATTTGTATATGATATCCTTAAAACTATAATTATTTTTACAGGTTTCAGGAAAACATCGGATTTCTTGGTGTGCTTGGAGCTGTAGATGGTTCACTTATCAAGATACATACTCCTTCAGATCATGAAGAGGCGTATGTAGATAGGAAAGGTCAACACTCTCTGAATGTAAAATTGGTAAGATATTCAAAAGTATTTTTTCTACGTATTATATTAATTAATATTTTTTCTTGCAGATATGTGACATGGATTCAAACATTCTGAATCTACGAATAGCTGCTGGATCAACGAATGATCAGTTCCTTTGGCTCAACAGCAACATTCGCAGATACCTATGGAGTCTACGGAATACAGGTGCATCTTATTGCTTGATAGGTAAGCTATTAATTATATTGTATTAAGGAGACAAAACACCCCTAAAATTTAAAAATTAATTTATACATAAAAGTAGTATTAAGCAATTGAGCTGACGATAGATATATATTTCTACAATTTACATTTTTATTTATTTATTGATCAGAATATAATATTTTTGAGGTGATGGAGGGTATA
The DNA here is from genome assembly GCA_018906965.1 of Philotrypesis tridentata. Taxonomy (NCBI): domain Eukaryota; kingdom Metazoa; phylum Arthropoda; class Insecta; order Hymenoptera; family Pteromalidae; genus Philotrypesis; species Philotrypesis tridentata. Next base: position 8,910 of record JACCIB010001812.1, on the reverse strand, counting down.
CACTATCTCCAGTCCTTCTAATTCCGGATAATCGTGCTCTTCCAAATACCCCAGAAATTTTCCAATTCTCCAATTCTCTACGCTCAACAAGAAGCAAAATAGAGCAAACGATTGGAATTTTGAAGCAAACGTGGAGGTGCATATGCAATTTGAAAAGACTGCATTACCACCAAGATTTTGCAGCTGCAATAATTGAAGTTTGTGCAATAATGCACAATTATCGGAAACCTGAAAGGTAACTTTAATATTAACTAGCCAGAGTTATCTCCCTCGTTTTAAGATACTATTAACGTTGTTTTTGTTACAGAGTTCCAGAACCAAGAGCACCCGTACAGATACCACCATTTCAGGAGCCTGTACATGAGTTTCTACAAGGTGTAGTGGTGAGGAACCACATCATCCACACTTATTTTAATTAAAAAACTCTGCATTGTCTTGTAAACATTTTCTGTACCTGAAAAAAAAAGTTCTACGACAACTGCTCTTGTCCATTTTTTTTCTGGATACCTATACTTACGCACGCGCGCAAGTTTGTGAAAAAATATTGCACTTTTTTGTAGCGCTGTATCCGGGTGATTCTTGTGAATGTTAATCCTTGAATTCACCACGGATAATATTCTTCAACGCCGAAAAGATTTACCGTCCCATTCCCTTTTATATCGATAGCCCCCCAGGTGAACTCTGTATTATCGAGAAATGCTCTCAGGAGGATTTTCCATTATCAATATCCACTCTCAGCAGAATTCTACTTATTAGTCGAAAATTCTCTCGAACGGATTTTCGATCTAGGAGGAATACTCTTCGAGCGATTTTCCGTCATCGTGAAATCCTCTCATAGGTATTTTCCGTGATACTCAATTACAAACAAATATACTCGGAGGGATTCTGCATTATCAAAAAATATACTCGATGAGATACTCCATTATCGAGAAATACACTCGAAAGGATTCTCCATTATCTAGAAATACTCTCAGAGAGGTTTTTGTTATCAAGAAATACTCTTGCACGATTTAACCATTATCAAGTAATACGACTCTCGGAGCGATTCTCTGTATTTAAGAAATACCCTCGGAAGAATTTTCCATTATCGAGAAATACTCTTGGCGGGGTTCTCTGTTGTCACGAAATACTCCAGGAGATTTTCTCCATAATCGAGAAATACTCCTGGAGGGTTTCGGCGTTATGGAGAAATAGTATCAGAGGAATTTTCCATTATCAAGAAATACTATCAGAGGGATTCTCCATTATCAAGAAATTCTCTTGGAGGGTATTTCCATTATGGAGGAATACTGTCGGAGTGATTCTCCATCGTCGTGCTATACTCTCGTACGTATTTTACATCTAGGCGGAATGCTATCGTACTTATCTTCATTTTTGAGAAATACTTTCGTAGGTATTTTCCATCTAGGAGGATTTCTGTAGCAGTGATTCTCCATTATGGAGAAATACTCTAAGAGGAATTCTCCATTATCGAGAAATACTCTCGAACGTTTTCTTCTTTATCCAAAAATACTCTCAGTGGGATTCGCTATTATCAAAAAATACTCTGGGAGTGATTTTACATCGTTAAGAAATACTCGTGGAGGATTTCTCCATTACCGAGAAACACATTCGGGGGGTTTCACCATCGTTGAGAAATGCTCTTGGTGGTATTCTCCTTCATCGTGGAATACTCTCGTAGGAATTTTCCATCTAGGAGGAATTCTATAGCTGTGATTCTCCATTATGGAGAAATACTCTTATAGGAATTCTCCAATGTCGAGAAATACTCTCGAAGGGATTCTCCATCGTCGTGCAATGCTCTCGTATGTATTTCCCATCAAGGTGGAATACTATCGCAGTGATCTCCATTTTCGAGAAAGACTCTGAGAGGAATTCTCCATTATGTAGAAATACACTCTGAGGGATCCACCCTCATCAAGAATTATCCCGGAGAATTTCTGCATTATCGAGCGGGAGAGAAGGCACCGATACACTATTAAACACATTGTTTTCTTATCCAAAACTAGAGCTTTACTGCTCATTGGTGAAAAATACAGGTGTGTGCGTGCGTGCGTGCGTGCGTGCGTGTGCGCGTGTGTGTATGTGTGTGCCTGCAGGTATTGCGTATGAGTAGAATCGGGAGACATATGCTTTTCAATGGCAGCCGTCGTTCTAATCGTTTGGTCCTCTTTTCGTCTTGCGGGGTGTCTCTTGTGAGTAGCTGATACCGATGTGCGCGTGATTCAAAACACGCGAACAATATTGCATAGTGACTTCTCGCCACTACTCATAGAATTACTTTTTCAAAACACATTAACGATGTAGGGTTATGCAAATAGTAACAGTAACCTGTTACATTCGACTTAGCGGAAAGCTGTCTGAAGTTGCGCACTCGGCCGCTCCAGCCTCTACTGGAAAATGTCGCCTTTAATCGCTATTTTATCAAAAACGGCCCATTTTTGCCACTTGGGTCCATGAGGACTTATGTTCAGGAATTCAAGATCTACAATTTGGTTACAGTTACATACAAATTCACTGGGACCCACAATCCTATATGATTCCTCCGGGGTCCTTTATTGATACTGATACAATGATTTATACCTTTTCCATTGTTATACTTAAAAAAAAATATATCAAAATCACATTGTGGCCTGGATTCCATGTATTGCTTACATATATAATATAATTTTGCAGCAATGGTAAAAAATCTGGATACGTTGTTCTTAGTACTATTTATTTTCACAAATAACTCATCCTCTGTTTCTGCTACGTCTTTTACTAACAGTTCAAAGAACTCTACTTTACGTAAACCACCAGCAATCCCAAAGATAAGTATTACCTACGAATTATTTTATATAAAATATTTAACATAATTATTTACTAGCCAGAGTCCTCGCTCGCTTCCGCTCGCTCGGTACATGAAGATTTATTAACTTTTAATAAATAATATAACGTTATTTAATTATATTAACTTTATTATTTATTAATTATATGAACATTTAAATTATATAAATACATATTTTTCAAGTAAGTTAAATTATACATAATTTAGATTTTGTTTGTATCTACCGCGAAGCGCGCGATCACGTCAGATTGAATACCGGCTTTGCTTTGCTCACGTGTCGCCAACGTCTCATATGTAACCGCCCGCGTACGACACCTCGCTGTGCCCGGAACCCAGAGAGCGAACGTGCCATCACGCACCTGCTGTTGCTGCTACCGACGCTCGGGCTCCGACGCCGAGACCCCTGCTCGCCCACGGCGCCGTCGTCGTCGTCGTCTCTGTACCTCCGCGGAAGCCTTGCGGCCTTCGCCGTCGCTACCAAAGACAACGCACCCGCCGAAGCTACTCGCCATCGCAGCGCTACGCCGCTGGCCCTGCTGTCTTGACCATCAACATCATCTACGTCGTCGCTAGCGTCCGTCCTAACCAACAGTAATTTTTCTTTTTTCTTCTCTAGCTAACTCAGCGTTTCTCCGGAAACGGGGTGTCCCGGCGAGCCCTTTTGCTTCTTCTCCTGTGGAAACCTACACAGGGTGTAAGGTTTGGGAAAGGGAATGTCAGCAGGAAATCAATCAGCAAGACAAGGAGCACGTGCGTGTTACCTCCCGTTTATTTGATTTTTATTACATAAATGCCGGACAGTAAGAGAGTTAAATTCGTGTAGTTATTTAGCGTATATTTTCCCTATTCCCCTTTTCGTAATTCACAGACCGAGAAAGCAGCTTCAACTACCGCTGAGCAGCCGGCAAAGCGAGTACAAGTGGACCGGGCGTTCAACAACTATTTTCTTATAGATTATTTACATACGTTTCACCGAGAGGCAGCCCGATAACAGGGTGCACTTACGTTTAGAACATCGCCACGATTGGCATAAAATCTACAACGTCACAATATATATATATTTACTTTGGCATATCGAACATTATAAAAGTGACAATATTCCATTATTTAAAATTTATTTGTCTTTATTAAATATATTATAATTTAGTTAAATATGCTAATAATATTCATACAGTTCATTAGATAATTCAACATACTTTATTTAAACTTTGAGTATAACTAAATTGGTACAAGCAAGCAAAGCGAGTTCATTTCAAGGTTAAACATGTTTTTATATCCTCTGATATTAATTTTATAAAATTCACTTTTAAAATTGTAACAAATAATAATTTTTTTATTCTTTAGAATAAACATTATTGTTATTTAAATTATTATGCCCTGCCCTATTCAAACTAAAAGTACACGCGAGCAAAGTGAGCTCATTGGCTAGTTTTATTTGCATTGAACTAGCGTGCCACACTCTCTTCTCCTTAAAAGGCAACAATGAATTACGCAAATCCAAAAGATAGTTGCCTTTCATTTCTGTATTACCTGTCCACATAAAAAGTTTGAAATAAAAATATTCAGGCATTTTTTTCACAAATTATGCTGATAGGTAATACCCGGTCTTTTATTCAGCATCAAACTGTTACATGAAACATCAAAAACTGTATAAAAGATTTTTAATTTCATAGATATACTATACTGATCAAGAATTTATATTATTTGGGTTTGATGACTTTTTAAAACTATGAATTTCAATATATTTTAAATCCCAATAATTTTTAGTTTCTTTTGATTTTCGATACAGATCAACAAGGATTAAATGAATTCTTTGATAGTAGGATAGAGGCACCATTGACCATCTTAAAGTTTTTTCCACATTCTAAAGAATAAAAAGTCTATGAATCTTCATTTTTAATACAAAAAAGAGAATCTATGTGTTCTAAATTTATTTATAAAAAAATTTGCAAGTTGTTAGTAGCTAACCATACTAATTTTAAGATTTTAATAACTTAAATGTAAATTAATCAATAATATGTAGTGATCCTCATTTAATTACTTCCTTTCTTATTATTTATTTCAAGCTTTATAAAAGTACTGGTCGACTACTGTGGGTGTGGTCGACTGCTGGTGCCTTCGCTCTATAGAATATGGAATTAAAAGTTTCTTACTAAATTTCATATTATCATCTTTACTTTTGATACAAAATAAAATATTCAAAGAAAACATTCAATAGCACTACCTTTTGGCTTATATCACAATCAAGTTCATTTATTTATTAGAATATAATGATTGCAAGTACCTAGAACACTTATGGAAGTTTACAGAAAAATTCTCCTTAATATCTGACAGTATGTATGAAATATTATTACTTACTTCATACTAAAAAGTTAAAATTATTAATTGCCAATATTATCATTAGTCAAAAATCCTTGCTTTTACCTAGTTAATATTTAGCATACAATACTTTTACTGCACAGATTTTATTATATTTTTATTAAATATTTTATTACACAATTCATTATAAGGATCAATATATGGAACTACAATATATAATGATGACTGAGAAGAAGCTCTTATCTAATAGACTGGTTCAAGAAGATTCTATTTCTGACAAGTTTTTAAAATTTTAAAAAATAGATGAGACAAAAACTGCAGTTAAGAATCTGAAAAAATTTCGGTTAATTCTCCAGACAACTTAAATAAATAGTAGAATCCCAAATGTTTTCTCAATATACTCTCAGATAACGGATGAAAAAGGCTACTATTATACAAATACAAAGCCATGTACAGAGCTTATAAGTCACTGTATTTTTATGAGTGACAATTTTTTGGTTAAGTAAATAAATAGACTTTGATTTGAATTCTAGTTTCTATAGTAAATTTTGAGTAACTTTTGAGATTTTACAAAGTAACTCCCCATGTAATACCATTGTTATTCTTTATCACTAATATTCAAAATAATTTCATTCATAATATCTAAAACAAAAAAAAAAAATTACCTGCAAAATACTTACTGATTTTGTTTCATAAAGAGCAATTTTTTGAATGGATGAAATTATTGGATGGAATACAATTTTTTGTTTTATTTTCGACTTTTCCATAGTTACTAATTAAAAACCTTTCTTATAACTAGTAATTCAAAATAATAATTTATTCATAAAGGTACATCAAACTGAAAAATAATTGAACTCCAAAAAGGATAATTTGTTGTTCATGTATGAGTACCAAGAGTCCTAAATGAAGGTTATAATTGTTATACCTATGTTGTGAAGTTGCGCGCTTGCCACGGTGGTTTTACATCAATCTTCAAGATAAATCCAGCGCTGTGCTAGAAATATTTCAATATGGCGGATATGGCCAAAACCGACGTACCAACCTCGAAAAATAAATACCTACAATATATGCCTTAGGCTGTGTCTACAATAGACGGGCCATGGTATATTAACTTTGTCAAGAAATTTTAATATCCAGTGGTACATTAACTTTGTCAAGAAATTTCAATGTCCAGTGTGACATTCGTTCAAAGCTGTATGTTGTATTTTATTTCTTTTTTTTTTTTAAGATTAATCATAAACAATAATTATTGTATGCCACTTTCAATACAGTTTAAAATTTGTACCACTTACAGTTTTTAATAAATAAATAAAATATAATAAAATAAGTTTCTTCAATTGTTGTTTATAAATACTTTATTTCGTTATAATTACTATAATACAAACATAATTATTATTACATATATTTGCAAAATTGTTCTCATTTGTATTCGCAATTTCTGTAGTCGATAGTAAGACTATGGTCTTGGACTATGGTCTATTGTAAACACAGCCTTAAGAGTGCTCTATACCCAATCCGGAAGTCTAAAGTGGGCAATGAAAACAATCTTAGACTGTATGATGGCGCCCCTATCGGATTAATGTGAACAGTCTGATTTAGGAGCCCTCCCAGATAGCACCATGTTGCAATAATGGCGCCTTTCTAACCTATACATCTGACGTTCAATTCTGGCGTCATATGATGCCATTCTGACTAGAAATCTGCTGCACGCTTTGAATGTACTGCACGCGCATGACGTGGAAATGACGCACATTTACGTCACGCATATGACCAATTCGTGCTGTGTGTATACTATATATATATACTGCAAGGTACAAATAGCCTTGCTGTCTCCATGCGTATGGAGACGTAGAATTTAATACGTGTTGGTACGCTCCTGTACCGAAGCGCCCGCTTTAATCTTTAAGTTTCGTCCCTGTGTTGTTGCGGCCGCAACCCGAGCGCTCACGCACGTGCGCACACTATACCCGTACGTTGACCATTGGCGCGAGAAAAACAAACACAAGTACAAATTTCAGTACTTGTGTAATTAGGCGGTCCTAAGAAAGTCACGCGACGCGAGATTTGTATTGTTAACACGCGGAATAGTTTCACGCGCATTGAGCCCCCGTTTCCGAGCCGCCGAAAAGTAGAGCTCCGGAGCTCAGTCGCGATCCACGGTACGCCAGTGCAACGGAATCTGTTAAGTAAAGGTGACGTGATATCGCCCCCCGAGTGCACCACCCCTAGAGAGAAGGACAACCTGGAAGCTGCCGAGTGTACACGAGGACCGATTCGGAGAGACACAGCAAGTGCCCGGTCGAGCCGCATCCTGTACGTTTCAGCACCAAGGCTGTATCCCCCCTGCAGCACGTAGGGCTCTATTTTATGTAACATTAATATTCTTATTTTATTTCTGAGTGATCCACCCTCGCATAGGGTTATCACTCACATAACACAAAGCTCTGATTACGCAGCACAAACATCAAGGTGTTTGTGTGCTGGAAAGGTCGTGCTACGTACGTCTTTCCGGCTGCCAGGAGCCCTCGCGAATTCTCTATCTCCATACTGTATTAGGGATTCTAACATTTTCTAGCGTATGAGTGTGCCGCGTATTAGCGTGTACTAGCGAGGCTTATTTTTTAACAGCAACACCCGTTCATGAGGTGTAGTGAAGTTTTTAATTCTTACTTAAATTCCTTGCTCGCGTCGTATCGAGAAAATACGATCCGTGTAAACATACCCGGTCGCGTCCGCGTGTATCGAGTTGTGTGTGTGTGACATCTTATTTACAGATTTAGCGGTGCCGGCCCAAGGACGTAGAATACCGACGAATTGTCCCACATTATTTTTCAAAGCAACAAAAACTTATTTCTTTTGATAAATACGCGTCTTTGCATTTCAATTGCGATACTAAGTTCATGTTATACATTTAAATAAATACTATTATTTCTTTATCACTTATATGCCATGTGTTAAGATTTATTTCATGTACCTCGCCCCTTGTGTCTCCTTTCATATTATTATTATTTTTCAGACAAGTTATTATTTGTTTATGTGCCTTCTGCACATAACCAAATAAATTAAAGAAAAGTCGAACCCCGCAATATATATAATGTTTAAATAAATTTAGAAATTTTAAATATAATATAAAATTAATTTTATTATTATAAATACAAAATATAAAATAATTTTACATACATAAAAACAATGTTTCTTAAATTTCATAAATTAAATATAAATCGTATAAAACATAATTTTATAAAATATTACATAATTAACTTCGCAAATATAAATTCAATATTTCCTAATATTATATGAATTATTACGTTTATCTGATATGTACATACCTAATTTTGCTTTCAAATCTTTAAAAACTTATTTTAATACTAAATATGCTTTAACATTAAAAAAACAATTCTATATAGTAAAAATAGCTTTTTGATAGATCTAAACAATTTTTCTTGTGTCAGTCACCAAGTTTCTTATATTAAGAGAAAACGGCGATAAAAAAGGTATCTATAAAATTTTCTGTAAACCTAATAGTTTTTTGATTAAAAATTATACACACAGAAAATTTTACAGAAACCTTTTTTATCGCCTTTTCCTCTTGGTATTTTGACCTAAAGACCGATACAAGAAAAATTGTTTAGATTTATCCAAATATATTTTTACTGTATTGAATTGTTTTTTTTAATGTTGAAACATATTTACTGTTAAAACAAGTTTTTTAAAGCTTTGAAAGCAAAATTAGGTACATCAAGTAAACTTAATAATCACATAAA
>JACCIB010001811.1:0-19410 GCA_018906965.1 Philotrypesis tridentata | reverse complement strand
GCTCGGAGCAGTTGCGCTCACCTGTATAAAAGGGCGCGCGTTTCTGGGAAGCGCATTCATTCTTCCACTGGAGCTGGAGCAATAAGTCTCCTAGCTAGCGGAAGCATACAGGGAAGCGCTTTCGCTCCGGAAAGCTCTAGATGCGGAGCATTGAGTCTCCTATAGAGCATCCGATAAATGCGAAATAATTATTTGTCATTTGCCATGTATAAGGCGATTTTTTCAAGTAAAATAAAAACAAAGTAAAATAATAAAAAACTTAAATTCTTCCTAAACCCTTCCAAACAGCGAGATGCAAAAGTTCTGCATTAAGTCAGACTGAGCGCTTGCAATTCCTATTATATGCGCTGGACTACCCTTGGACCCAGTACGTGGTCTAAGAGGGAAAAGGCGATTAATTATTTAAATTCTAGTGAGACGCAAACACATGGCATTACGTCTATGGTAAGCGTTCACACAATTTTCAGCTTAGTTGTTTTTTATCAGGCATTGCGTCTTGATAAAAAACAACTTCCAGAACGAGAGGATCAAGAAGCCGTCCTAAATTAAAAGCCTTCTCTTACCCGAGGGCGCATTGCGTCGTCTTAGGGAATAGAGAAGCATCGTGCATTGCGTCACGATTATTTTTTATGTTGCTGGATATATACAAGGCAATACGTCCTTGTATATAGAAGTAACTATTTAAAATCACTCTATTTTAAAATTATTCGCGAGATACTTTATTTATTCGCCCGGTATCCCGGACCACACATAATCAAGATAATTTCTCAAATATTTTTTATAAAATTCTCTCGCCTCTTTTCATTCTCCGTTGCGCGGAGGCGAGGGGCGTTTCAATTGAGGATGGAAAATCTTCCCAATGAAACTCTCCTCAGAATAAGTGGAGCAGATTCCTGAAAAGCAACAATTTTAAATAATTAGTTACAATTATGTTGAAAATATTAGTAATTATAGTGAATGTTACGTATATTTACATACGTAACATCCACTTTTTACTTATCTTTCTGAATTCTGCTCCACTTATTCTGTGAAGAAACCTATTCCAAAGGTTTCTTTAAAATTTGAGTCCAATTGGTCCATCCGTTGCTGAGAAACCTTACGGCAAGTGACCTGAAATCATAAAAAAACAAAAACTGAGAAAAATGCAGTTAAAGTTGTAATGTATATTTAGTTGAATAAAATATACGTACCATTTTTATTCAGCATCAGGACCTTGTTTGCTTCAAAACTAGTTGTACGTTAGCCACTTCTGCAAGATTTAAGGAAGATCCGGGTCCAAAGAGCTTCTCTGTAACAAAAAATGAAAAATAATGAAAAAAGAATTATTTTATACATTAAATATTCTATTTTAAATTATAAAATAGAAATTTCTTGATAAATTATTTTTGTCTCATACATATATACAATAAACTTTATGTAACAGAAAAATATTTATTGTGTATATATATACTATAAAAAAAATAATAAAATTAATAAAAATAAATAATAAAGTAAATTATACCGAACATTATATGAATAATTGTAAAGTACTCACCAGTAGTTTTCTACTTCAAATAAATACATTACAAGAGCACCAATTTGAAGGTTACACAGAAATTTGTCCAGATGAGATTCTGAATGAGCAGTAGGTCATACTGGAAAGCAGACAACTTTACCGATCATCAGCTGACTGGCTTGCTGTTGTGTTTGTTGTCTGCATGTATGAAGAAAGAGACCGTGTTTATTTATGGTTTGCATGTGATTTATGTTTATAAAAAAAATGAAAAAAATTTATGATTTTACGAAAATTAACTATACAAAATTATTGCACTAATTTGTTAATAATTTTTTATCAAAATTGTATTTTCTTGTAAAATGGACTTTTTTATCGTATTCTACAGAAAGTTTTCAATAGAAATCATCTATGAAAAGTTACAATATTAATTAATAGTAATAAACAGTGTATAATAAATCATCATTTTTCGAAAATTACCTGTGAACATTTTTTCAGTCTTTTGTTTATATCTTTGCAAAAAAAATGTTAGCTAAAAACATGTTTTACCATTAGGTTCTATGGAAAATGTTCTATAAAAAAAGGTAAAAAAAATCGATTTTTTGAATATTTTAACCCAGGGCCTGACCCCTTAAATTTTTTGATTTTATGAATAATTAATCTCTAATCATCTCTTCGAGCCAATTTTTTATTTTTACAAAGCCAACGTTTCGAGCCCAGTAAGACTCCACGTCGGGGCAATATAATAAAAACTGATGCTAATTATTAAACAACATACTGACACTGCTTCTGGATCTTAAACGCTTAAGGCTTGCACTGACTCGACAGAATTACAAATTTTTTACAAAACTAAAAACTCCCGGTGTCGCCAGGTCGTGATGCGACACCGGAGAGTGCCGATTACTGAGATGATTAGAGATTAATTATTCATTCCACCATCATCGAACATTAGAAGCAACTACATTAGATTTTGATTTTATATTTATGAAACAAATTTTTGAATTTATTACTACCAAATTATAAAAATTATTATTAAATTTTGTAAATAATATTTTATAATACAAAGAAGTTATCAAGACTTCATAGGCGAAGAAGTAGTCGATATAGACTATAATAACACTTTCATTTATGTTTTAAATTAAACGGTTTATCTTTTTATTAAGTTACTTTAATATTATAAATTTATCAATTGTACAAACACTTATTGCATACAAAATTTAAGTTTTTGATTTAATGAAATTCTAAAATTCTTCTGTTGCAGGCTTCTGTTATTGTTAAGGAGTTTGGACCAATCGATTATATTGACTTTTCACCTATAGAACCGTATCATTTCGCTGTAACATGTTCTTGTAGAATTCAAATGTACAACCCTATAACTAAATTAGTAACTAAAAATTTTAATAAATTTAAAGAATATGCTTATGGTGGTTCTTTTCGTCGAGATGGTCGTCTAATTTGTGCAGGTGGAAATGAGAATAATGTAAAATTGTTTGACGTAATTACAAAAAGTCCTTTACGAATATTCAATGCTCATAGTGCACCAGTTCATAGAACTTTTTTCACTATTGATGGGACACATATAGTTTCATTTTCAGATGATAAAACTACAGCATTTTTAGATATACCTAGTGAAAAGAAAGTTATTTCTTTTGAAGAACATATGGACTATGTACGTGCTGGCAGCACTAGCCCGATATCATCTGACATTTATATATCAGGAGGTTATGATAAAATTGTCAATATGTACGATACCAGAACTAATAAAAAAGTTATGTGTGTTAACCATGATGCTCCTGTTGAAAGTGTTCTTTTCTTACCAAGTGGAGGAGTATTTTTATCAGCCGGTTGGTATTTATTATTAAATATTAGAGCTTGAATTATTGTATTTACATTAAGAGTTTATCTTATCGCCTGATAGCTCGTAAAAAAGGTGCAAAATCTTGTGCAGAATATACATTTATCATTTCCTCTTATAAAAAATGATGAGCTTTATTGTGAAGCATTTAATACGTTATTTTATATATATATATATTACTATATTATATAGTTGTTTTGAGCCGCGCTGGAATTTAGCTCCCCCTCACCTCCCTCGCCCCCCTCACTAGCCCCCTCACTCCCCCCTCAAAGAACCAAGAAACGTTTCAAAAGTTTGGTTATTTTTGTGCAGTTTGCCCCCCCTCACACCCCCTCGCCCCTCTCAGCCCCCCCTCAGCGCCCCCTCACTCTTCACTTCATATATGTAGACATGTTTATTCATATTAGTGTTGTTTATTTATTACAAAAAAATGAAAGTTCTATTATTAACACACCATCACTGAAGTAAATAGGTATGTTTTAAGAAGATATAAGTTCTATTATTTCCACGCCACCATTCAGATAAATAGTGTAACGTAGGATTCTGTAACGTAAGAATTCCGCTCTTGTTACTGGTGGGCTCAGCGCACGCGGGTGTTCGCTCTCGTATCAATGCGCGTACTAGAAGGCCCGCAAGAAACGTTACTCTTCCTCGTCTCTCCGAATCTTACCTCGATAATCCCGGTGGCGCCAGATACTCCGCGAGTATCAGAGTCTCGCGACTCTTTGTTCTCAGACTCGGGAGAGCACGAGGGCCAGCCTCGGCCTGCTCAGCCCCGCTCGCAGCGGCAAAGGAGAGTGGGTGGTTCGGAAAATCACTTCACAAGGTTCGACGTTATGAGTATCTTTAATTATGCTAATACTTTACAAAACAATCAATTACACCGTCAAACGCGCACAATATCACTTAGCTTTCTCAAATCCGATCCTTATTAATTAAACTTAACCTAATTACGGCTCCCGAGATACCCAGAGGTACAAAATAAGGCAACACGAGATAACGCGAGGTAACTGAGGCAACTTAGATAACTTTACAATTATTAGACAACCTTTCCTTTACACAATATCGAAGACAAAGATACCCTCACGCCGAGCCGTGACTCTCGCGCGTCCCAAGGAACAATCACACAAAGCACTCTCGTAATTCACACACTCCGTAAACTAATCTATGTACGACCGCCGCATCCGCGCATCGACGCAGCCGGGGCCTGTCAGCGCCCCGCGACTTACACAACAGGTCCGGGCTCCCGACAAAATCACTTATTCACACACTCCGTAAAGCTAATCTATGTACGACCGCCGCATCCGCGCATCGACGCAGCCGGGGCCTGTCAGCGCCCCGCGACTTACACAACAGGTCCGGGCTCCCGACAAAATACTTATCACCGCAAAAATCCCGAAATGTCTCCTCACGCACTAGAGACCGCAAATTTACTAACGACTTAACCTACGCCGCGAGATAACCCGAAGCAGGTAACCTGGAATGCGCGATCCGCGTGTTCACGCGAACAAAGGTAACCGGCTCGCGATCGCGACGTGGAACAAAGCGCCCGCGAGGAAACAGATAACAATCGAAACGTCACTGACCTTACTCCTCGTTCGAATCCTAGTCGATCCGCCGTCCTCACGGTCCACCTCAGTCAACCAGATAACACTAGATAACAAAGACACGAATTCCGGGAGATAGTCGTCCGTCCGCTGGAGAGTTAGGGCACGTCCGCTTTGAGTCAGCCAGGGCAGGAGAGTAACGCTCGCTCTCGCGCCGCGCGCCTTCCAGGCCGTTCGCTCTCACGCGGCCGAGCAACGCGCTCGCTCATTGGTCGGCTCGCGGCGGCCCCACGGCCCGCTCGCTCGCGTCGCAACCAGCGCGCGCGCGCCGATCTTCCGACGGCCGCGCGTGCGCACAGATATCCACTTCGAATTCCGTTTCCGAGATAACGCGCGCGAAGTTCGAATTCTCGTGACAACAGACATCCTTCCAGATCGCAGATATCGACAATAATTAAAGATAACCCCAATTATTACAAATATGAGACCCGCGTTGCCTCAATGCCGCAGATATCAGGATCCATTGATGATCCGCGTGCACCTGACAACGCGAACGCGATACGCTGTAGTTTTTGTCTCCAACGCTCTGCGAGTGCTCCACCATCACGCTGATCCTGCGCAAGACTCCACGTAGATGTGCCTCACCAGGGCTCCGCCGCCTACGCCCTATCGCTTTACAGCGCGCGGGCCGTTACCTGAACGCCCTGTGATCTGGAGAACCCCTGCTGTCTCGCCGTCAGTGCGGCTGTCTTCTCTCGCTGTCTCCTCTCTTCCTCAGTTCGAGTTGACAACCGCTGCCGTTCTCTCCGTTCTCCGCGCTCGCTCCTCGGGCTCGTGCCGTTTTCCTCGCCGAAAACACACGAGTATTAGTACCATACATTCCTCCCCATTCACACTTCCTTGGGACGCTCTGCCCCGGCGACTCTCGGCGCCGCTTGTCACGTGGTGAAATTTCACCACGTTACAACCCTCCCTCTCCTGGGAGAGGAGCGGGCCAGCGGGTCGCTCCGACAGAATCCAATCCCCTCGCGGGCGCAAGCACGTCCCAAGGTATCGCTCCGTCTCTCACGACGCACAAAACATACACACACACATAAGATAAGGTAAGGGGGGGGGAAGAAGGAGTTATTCTTAATTCTAATACTTAATCTATCTTAATGCTAACCTAACCTAAGGTGGGGCGTAATAGTTGCCCCTGTCGGGTGTCCTAAGGTGGGTAGGACTCGGGAAATTGGTGTTACGCAATAAAGATCAATAGTCATTTTTATTATAAAAATAATTAAAGACTTTATTTTAGCTTAATCAGTATAGATATCCCTATTGAACTGTGAAGATAGCCCTCTTACACATATTATTTGGCACTTTTTGTTTATTTTAACCTAGAGATATCGCAGAATTATAAAAATAAGTGAGCTAAATTTAAAGTAGGCGTAAAACAAAGATAAAAAATTAAGTATAAACTAAAGACAAAAATTAAGTATGAGGTAATGCAAAGATAAGATAATGTGAAAAAGGTACAAAAGTATAATAAAAGATAATAGAAAAGATATGAAAAAGAAATAAAAAAATATAATAATGAAATGATATAATAATGTAAGATAATATAATAGTATAATAAGGTAACGCATAGATAGCCCGTTCAAGGTAGATAACCTCCGCGCGCGTCCTCGTCGCGGCTTAGCCAGCGGGTGCTCTCTCCCGCCTCTCTCTCTACTTCCTGGCGCTCCTGCTCCTGTCTTCGCCGAGGAGGAAGCGCTTGGCTCCACGGGACGTGCGCCTGTAGGTGCCTTACGTATGGGCCCTCTTGCCTCCAAGCTGGAGAGCATTTGGGGCAGTCCCGCACCTTTACGTTGCGACGGCCGCACCGGAAACAAAATAGCATCGCTGGGCGCGGGCACCGGCTATAATGGTGATTTTGGCCGCAGTTGAAGCAGTCCGGTAGCCTGGGGAGGACGTCGACCATCCGTCCGTTGATTTCCATTCGACCCGTGAAGGAGTCTTCGGCCGAGTACGGTGTCCGGCGTTCCGGTCTTGAGCCGCTACGGGGCCTGCTCCTCTCCGGAGTTGCCTCTCTCGGGCGAGAAGGTGCGGGGTAGATGTTGGCTGGGAGGTCTTCCCAGTCCCAGCTTTCCTCCTGGATTGACCCACGCATATCGGGGCTGTTGGTTGGCGTCGTCCCTTGCTCACTTTCGCTCGTCTGCGCGGCAGTCGAGCTAGTGGCCGTGGCGGTCGTCTGCGTGCCAGCAGATGTTATTGCCTTTGCTCGCCGGTCGTTGGCTTGTATGGCCACCGAAGAGGTCTTGGTAGCCTCTGTTTGCGTCGTTTGGCTGGGCCGTTCGCCGCGGCTTTTGCCCTCTCTGATCTGCTGCCGAGCCACCTCGAGGAGATTTTCCTCCACCTCGGTGAAAGCTCCTATGATACCAGGGTTGTCCACCGCCAGCTTTTGCAGAGCCTTTCGGTATTCTAGTAGCGGGAAGTAGGGGTGGTGCTTTAACATTTCCTCGCACTGCTTGCGCCGCCGCTGTTCTTCCTCGTCTTCTTCTTCGGATTCTTCCTCTTCTGAGGTGCTAGGGCTCGGCGAGGCTTCCCGAGGTACGTGCATCTCGAAGTCGCCGGGATCCAATTCCTCAGTTTCTTGCGCTGGCCGGGCGAGGGGTGTAGAGGCCCTTGAATCGATGTTCGCCTCCGCATTGATAAATTCAAAATCAATCGGAGACCCCCCCCCCTCCGTGGGGTGGAGCCTGTCCCAGGCTCGTCAACGTCCTCGGCAGGGCGCGGAGATCGTGACGGAAGCGAGAGAATCTCGATGTCGGAGTCTGAGAGGCTCATCTCTTCTGCAGCGTCGCCTGCGTTGTCCTCCGAGCCTGTTTCCAAGAGTCGCTCTTCGTCTTGGAGCGTGGAGTTTGGCGCTGGAGTGCGCATTGGGAGTTAGGAAGATAACCTGTACAATTTTCGCGGCGATGAATATTACTGTTTATTAAATACCGTGTGCCAAATAATATGAGTACTTACGTAGACGAAGGTAGTTTTTCGAAGAAAGATATCCAGTGAAAATACAATCACGCTTTGCTGTAGATAGCCGAAGATATGCCGTGGTCGACGTGATAAGATATCCTCAAGGTAACGTTGGATTTCCTATGTAGAGGGTGCAACGTTAGTAGGATCTTTTTTGTTATAGGGTTTTAGGTCTGTGATGTGTATTTTCGATATTATTTGGCCTGTGGCCGACGTGAGCTCGTAGACGAGCGGTGAGAGTATCCTCGTTACTGTGTAAGGCCCTTTATATTTGTGCGTAAGTTTTGCCGCAACGTTCTTTGCGGCGTCGGAGAGTGTCCTATTACGCACGAGGACCTCATCGCCGATATTGTACGTTATCTCTCTGCGTTTTTTGTTATAATAAGAAGCTTGTCTAGCGTGCGCTTGCTCCGAATTTTGTACGATCCAGTCGCGAATCGCCTGCAATCGGTGCAGTCGTTCCGACCAGTTATTTACATCACCTTGCGCGATATCGTGTGTGTTTTCTATTTCTCTTTTTAGAGATTTAGTTGTCAATGGCTCTCGGCCGAAATTAAGGAATGCCGGAGTTACTTGGGTGGACGCGTGCTTTGCGGTGTTAAATGCGAAGCGGAAGTCTAGTAGGTGCGCGTCCCATTCCCTATGATCTTGTTCGATGAATGCGCATATCATCGTTTTAAGTACTCTATTCACGCGTTCGACGGGGTTCGCTTGAGGTCGGTAAGGAGGCGTCGTCGCGTGAGTGATGTTTAACTGATTTGCAAAATTTGTCAAGATTTTATTGCTAAATTCGGTACCGTTGTCAGAGATAAATACTCGGGGCGTGCCCCATCGTGAGATAAGTAAGTCGTGCAGTGCCGATTTTATGGACTTGCCGGTCGCTTCGCGCAGGGGTTGGATTTCGATCCAGCGCGTGAATAAGTCCTGTACGACAAGTAGGTATCGCATGCCTTTCTTGCTGCGGGGAAACGGTCCCATTATGTCTGCCGCTACTACGCTCCAGGGATGTTCGATTATACGTTGACCGAGCGCGCCAGGCGGTGCGAATTGTTCGGCCTTGACTCTTTGACATACATCACAGTGTTTTATATATTCGACTACATCTTTGAACATTCCGGGCCAGAAGTAGTCGTTTGCAATTTTTGCATGCGTTTTATCTATGCCTAGGTGGCCACTTTGTACACTGTCATGTGCATCGAAGAGTACGCGGGCTCTGTCGTTTTGGCGAACGACGATTTTCCACGCGGAGTCGTCTTGCGTGACGGCGTCGAGTAATGTATCACTCGATTTATGGTATAAGACATTTTCTTTCGCATACCAATTGTGATACTTCGTTGGACTTTTTTCGACGTCTCGAATACGCGCGTCGTACCAATCATTGTCGTATTCTGTGAGCGTATTAAGCTCTTCGCAATCCTCGTATATACGCGATAATGCGTCTGGCACGTGATGCATTGCGCCTTTACGGTGTATAATTTCTACGTCGAATGCTGTGAGGTACATAGACCAACGCGCTAGTTTTCCTACTGGCTTTTTAATCGACTTTAGCCATTGTAGACTACTATGGTCAGTTATGATTTTAAAATGCGTCCCTTCGATATAGCCACGAAATTTTTCAATGGACCAGATAACCCCAAGGCATTCGAGTTCGGTAGTTGTATAATTTTTTTCAGTTTCGGTAATTGTGCGGCTTGCATAACAGATAACCCTTTCTACGTTGTCAATTACCTGAGTTAATACACTCCCAAGCCCTACTGTGCTCGCATCGACTTGAATTACGAAAGGTAACTTTAAGTCTGGGCGTACGAGTATCGGTGCTTCGGTTAGGCAAGTTTTTATCAATTCGAAAGCTTGTTGTTGTGTAGGGCCCCATTCCCATTTTACGTTAGCGCGTAATAATTTGGAAATTGGCTCTATTATTGCTGCAAAGTTACTTATGAATCTACGATACCAAGAAGCCATTCCTATGAATCTACGTATTTGTTTTAAAGTTTTCGGTGCGGGATAATCGCGAATTGGCGCGATTTTATCCGGATCAGTTTGCAACCCGTTTTTGTTCACAATGTAACCTAAGTATTTTACCTCAGATCGGCAGAATTTACTCTTTTCTTTGTTGATTGTCAGGTTCGCGAGCTTCAATTTATCGAAAACTAACTTTAGCCATTCGAGGTGTTCGTCGAACGTTTCGGTTACGATTATTAAGTCGTCTAAGTATGAAAATACATGCGGCTGTAGCTCAGGACCGATCAGGGAGTCGATAAGCCGCTGAAAAATCCCGGGAGAGTTGCAAAGGCCATACGGGAGGCGTTTGAATTGAAATAAGCCTTTGCCCGGTACTGCGAAAGCTGTAATTTCCCTGCTCTTTTCCTCCAGAGGAATTTGTAAGAACGCTTGGCTTAAGTCAATTGTCGATATATACTTCGCGACGCGTAATTTATCGAGTATTGATCCCATTAAAGGTAATGGGTATGCATCTTTTTTGATGACCGCGTTTACTTTGCGTAAATCGAGGCAAAATCTACGTGAGCCATTGGCTTTCGGCGCCATGTGTACCGGCGACGACCAGTCACTAGTTGACTGTTCGATTATATCGGTTTCTAACATTTTGTCGACTTCGCTAAAGAGTAATGTTTCGATTGCCGCGGATACTGGGTAAGGCCGTTGTTTGATAGGGGAATGACCGTTTACGTCGATTGTTGCTACTATTAAGTTTGTTTTTCCGAGTTGATCGGAAACTGGAATGTGATTGTCTAAAAAATTTGTTAGTGTATTATTTTCGGTCGCAGATAATTCGTGTAACCCGTAACAAAATTCGAGTGTCGGAGCTGTGTTCGCGCTTCGCTTCTCGAACGCGTGTATGCTGTGTGGATCTGACGCGAACGTATACGTGAGATTACAGAAATCAACTGTTATGCCGAACTTATGTAGCGCGTCAATGCCAAGTATACAGTCTTGGTCGAGACTGCGTAGAACGCGCGTTTTGATTGTGTGCGTTATGTTTTTGATCGTAATAGGTATATCGATACTTTCGCATATCGTTTCGGTATACCCTAGTGGTGTTGTAACTTTTGCCGTGATTTTATTGTTGATACGTATTGCGTTATTAATTGCTAATTGACGTAAATTTAGGCCTATGAATGTTTTACTCGCGCCGCTGTCAATTAATGCTTTATATTCGCGACCAAGTATATTTATTGTTATATATACTAAATCTGAAGTTTTATTAGGTAACGCATATAAGTTATCGTACGTAAAGACATCCTCCGAAAGGTCAGGTACGCTTGAGTTCTCAATAGAGTTAATATCGCATAGGTAATCAGTGTAAAAGATATCCTCGCGTTCTTCGATAGATAACGTTGAGATATCCTGTAGTGTCTCGCTGTGAGACACAAGAGCGTCATCGCTTCGTTAGGTATTAAAGTTAAATTATTCGGCAAGATATCCTTTGTATCGCTGTGGTTAGAGCATGCAATTATTTCGTTTGATGTATAGATATCCAGATAATTTACTGTATTTAGGGAGGCGTTCTCGGTCGCTGGTTCTTTACGTTTGTTTGCACATTCGGGGCAATTTGCGTGAAGATAACCTACGAGGCCGCAGACATTGCAAAAGACATCCGTTGCATTGCATCTAGGACAGGTAGCCGATTTAGTTCCCCGTTTTCCGCATTTAAAACAGAAAACTCGTTTTGCATTTTGACATTCGCGGGAGAAGTGACCGACTTGCGCGCAGTTGTAACAAAGGTTCGGTGGAGAAGTTTGTTTGTTATTATTATTGTTAGTTTGTCTCGCTTGAGTTTGTTGATTTGACTGGCTTCGCTGTGTATTGTTAATTGCGCGCCTATTGTTGCGATAATCTATGTTATTTAATTCGTCTTCGTCGAATAAATCATCATCTAAGCTGTCGAGATCTGTAGTGGTTGGTGTTTGTTGTTGCTCTTCTGCTTCGACGTGCAGATTAGCTAACGTTTGCCGCTGTGTGCGTACTGGTCGGCTCTCTCTATAGGCTAAGTCCGGAAGAAGTGACTCTTCCGCACTTGGGGGAGGCTTGTACGTACGCGCGATCGCGATACTTTTCTCTTTACGTACAGCTGCTGTAGTTAATTGTTGAAAGGTGAAAATTTCCGCGATATCTATGCGCGTTTGTAGGCGCGGTAGCATGTTTCGCAGTGCTAAATCTATTTCCCTTTCCGGTTCTAGGGGAGGTATCATGCGATCGAACATGGCTTTTAAATACGTTAGGTAGTCTACTACTGGCTCGCGTTCCCCCTGTGTTCGTTTGCGCGCGTTTTCCCTTAATGCGTATTGGAAATCCGCGTCTGAGAAGCGCGCGCGCCATGCTATTTCAAAGTTATCAAAAGATATCCAGGTATTCGAGTTGCTGCGAAACCATTGTAGCGCGACCCCTTGTAATAAAAACGGCATGATTCCGAATAGCTCGGTGTCCGTTATATGCATAATTGCGCGCCCTTCTTTAATGCGCGTCAAAAATTCTTCACTGTCTTCATCGCGTTTCCCTGAAAATTTCAAATTGCATCTACGTACGAAATCAAACGCGTTAGTTGGTGTATGTGGCGCTGCGCGTCTGTCTAAGTTACCCTCATTTCTAATTATTCGTTCCCTGTTATTATTAACAGGTAAGACATCCCGATATTCGCCTGTTTGCGGCGCGCTCACGCGTCGTGCTGCTGTGTTGTGTACGTTATTTGCGGGATTTTCGGTAGTGTAAGTGTACGCGGGAGGGGGTCCATTTGTACTCGGGTTGTTAAAGACATCCGCATTATTGTGTATAATCGGGGGTGGGTTGTTAAGCGTTGGGGTTGATGCACGGAAATCGCGAACGCGTGGTATTGTTGCATTATTATTAAAATGTTCATTTTCCGGAATATTGTTTCGCATTGGTCTATCCTGCGCAAAAGGATATTGTGTCGTATTGCGTGTAAGATAGCCGTCATTATCTGTAAGATACCCTGATTCTGGGAGACCGAAAGTCAGCCGTCGATGAGATGTAATAGGCTGCTGTCCCCCCGGGAGAGATACGCGTCTATTGTCCGTAGACCTAGGGATTGTACCTGTTGGCGCTGTTGGTCGGCTCGGCGCTAGTACATATCTATTGGCGTCAGCTGGGCTAGATGTGTGTGGCGCCGTGTTTGTAGTGCTGACCGAATTTAAGCGCGAGATCGCTATACGCAACGCTTCGCAAGTGGGCGGTTGGTACTCGGGAGGTGGTGAGTGGGTCCGCGTAGCAGGCGGCGGTGGTGGCGGCGGCGGTTGTGACGCCGACGCTGGCTCGTCTATGCCTCGCTCTGTGTACAGCGCGTTTGCAAGTCTTTGCTGTAGATTGAACGTTGAGCCTTGCGAGTCAAGCTGCCTGCTGTTCAACTCGGCACGAAGGGCGTCTTCGTGTAAAGCTAACACCCATTCGTTTATGGATGCTTCACTCGTCATATTTCCGCGTAGGACCTTACACAGTTTTTTTTCTTAAGGGCGGCTCGCTCGTAAAGTTTCGTGAGCCGATGTGCCGATCGGCCACGTGCACTTCAGGCCGTGCGCTTTGAGCTTCGGAAAAGGCCTCTCACCGCTATATATTTTATTATTATAATAGAGGACGTTGTTCCACGTCTACGAGTGAAAACGTTATTGCCGAGTGTCGTTCGGCACTGCGAAGGAATTCGGTGTTTATGTTTACGGGCGGAGAGAGTTCGAGTAACTCGAGCGTTCCGACGTACGCACTGTGTGACCGCACGTGTCGACTCTATGGCTTGCGCTCGCGCGGGGCCGAGTCCGCACGGCAACAGCGATGCCTTTGTTTTATGATGTTGTCGACCGTTATGCCTCGACTTTCGATGACTTTGTTTTTGGTCGTTCGAATGTCGAGATTTATTGCTAGGGATTAAGAGTGACCGGCGTTCCGCGTAGCCGAGTCTGTTTACTTAAAATTGTGGGAAAATTTCGAGCCGCTGCTCGAACGATGTGCGCCCGAATTGTTTTGAATTCGACGCACAAAGTCAGGCAACGTGTTCAGAGATATCCTTTCTTATAAATAACGATTCGTAGAATAATAGGCAACGTACGCGAGGTAACCAAAATTTTTCCGAGATATCCGAGAATTAAACTTACGACTTATATACACTATGTTTAATCGCTAATATTACACACACTCAAACACACAAAAGCGCTGCGCCTTGGGACGATGAGTAGTTTGCGAACGTGATTTTCAACGCCGAATCACGTTGTGGGCGCCATTTGTAACGCTAGAATTTATAACGTTGGGCGCCATTTGTAACGTAGGATTCTGTAACGTAAGAATTCCGCTCTTGTTACTAGTGGGCTTAGCGCACGCGGGTGTTCGCTCTCGTATCAATGCGCGTGCTTGAAGGCCCGCAAGAAACGTTACTCTTCCTCGTCTCTCCGAATCTTACCTCGATAATCCCGGTGGCGCCAGATACTCCGCGAGTATCAGAGTCTCGCGACTCTTTGTTCTCAGACTCGGGAGAGCACGAGGGCCAGCCTCGGCCTGCTCAGCCCCGCTCGCAGCGGCAAAGGAGAGTGGGTGGTTCGGAAAATCACTTCACAAGATTCGACGTTATGAGTATCTTTAATTATACTAATACTTTACAAAACAATCAATTACACCGTCTACGCGCACAATTTCACTTAGCTTTCTCAAATCCGACCCTTATGAATTAAACTTAACCTAATTACGGCTCCCGAGATACCCAGAGGTACAAAATAAGACAACACGAGATAACGCGAGGTAACTGAGGCAACTTAGATAACTTTACAATTATTAGACAACCTTTCCTTTAAACAATGTCGAAGACAAAGATACCCTCACGCCGAGCCGTGACTCTCGCGCGTCCCAAGGAACAATCACACAAAGCACTCTCGTAATTCACACACTTCGTAAACTAATCTATGTACGACCGCTGCATCCGCGCATCGACGCAGCCGGGGCCTGTCAGCGCCCCGCGACTTACACAACAGGTCCGGGCTCCCGACAAAATCACTTATTCACACACTCCGTAAAGCTAAGCTATGTACGACCGCCGCATCCGCGCATCGACGCAGCCGGGGCCTGTCAGCGCCCCGCGACTTACACAACAGGTCCGGGCTCCCGACAAAATACTTATCACCGCAAAAATCCCGAAATGTCTCCTCACGCACTGGAGACCGCAAATTTACTAACGACTTAACCTACGCCGCGAGATAACCCGAAGCGACGTAACCTGGAATGCGCGATCCGCGTGTTCACGCGAACAAAGGTAACCGGCTCGCGATCGCGACGTGGAACAAAGCGCCCGCGAGGAAACGGATATCAATCGAAACGTCACTGACTTTACTCCTCTTTCGAATCCTAGTTGATCCGCCGCCCTCACGGTCCACCTTAGTCAACCAGATAACACTAGATAGCACAAAGACACGAATTCCGAGAGATAGTCGTCCGTCCGCTGGAGAGTTAGGGCACGTCCGCTTTGAGTCAGCCAGGGCAGGAGAGTAACGCTCGCTCTCGCGCCGCGCGCCTTCCAGGCCGTTCGCTCTCACGCGGCCGAGCAACGCGCTCGCTCATTGGTCGGCTCGCGGCGGCCCCACGGCCCGCTCGCTCGCGTCGCAACCAGCGCGCGCGCGCCGATCTTCCGATGGCCGCGCGTGCGCACAGATATCCGCTTCGAATTCCGTTTCCGAGATAACGCGCGCGAAGTTCGAATTCTCGTGACAACAGACATCCTTCCAGATCGCAGATATCGACAATAATTAAAGATAACCCCAATTATTACAAATATGAGACCCGCGTTGCCTCAATGCCGCAGATATCAGGATCCATTGATGATCCGCGTGCACCTGACAACGCGAACGCGATACGCTGTAGTTTTTGTCTCCAACGCTCTGCGAGTGCTCCACCATCACGCTGATCCTGCGCAAGACTCCACGTAGATGTGCCTCACCAGGGCTCCGCCGCCTACGCCCTATCGCTTTACAGCGCGCGGGCCGTTACCTGAACGCCCTGTGATCCGGAGAACCCCTGCTGTCTCGCCGTCAGTGCGGCTGTCTTCTCTCGCTGTCTCCTCTCTTCCTCAGTTCGAGTTGACAACCGCTGCCGTTCTCTTCGTTCTCCGCGTTCGCTCCTCGGGCTCGTGCCGTTTTCCTCGCCGAAAACACACGAGTATTAGTACCATACATTCCTCCCCATTCACACTTCCTTGGGACGCTCTGCCCCGGCGACTCTCGGCGCCGCTTGTCACGTGGTGAAATTTCACCACGTTACAATAGATATGGCGCGTTATGGCCGCCCGCCCTCTCACCCCCCCCCCCTCTTACACCCCCTCACCCCACACCCCACACCCCTCAAAATAACCAAGAATCGTTTTAAAAGTTTCATTATTTTTATTGATTCTCCCCCCCCTCATCCACCCTCACCCCCTCCCGACCCCTCATTGCCCCTCCTTCCCATCCCCCCTCACCCCCTCTCATTATTTGGTGAAAGGATCGTGATTAGAGGCGACAGGTGGAAGATGTAGGCGATAGAAAATGGTTGGACACGATATTTGGAAGGTAAAGACGATATATGGAGGCTGGAGGATATGACTGGAGGTCAAGACTGCAGGAGATAGGTGAATCATGACTTAAAGTAATAGGTGGATGTCGGAGGTCACGGTTGGAGATGATAGGTGGAATCTCAAAGTCATAGGTGAAGGTGACAGGTAGAGGGTTACATAGGAATCACATATGGTTATAGGTTTACATAGGGTTATAGTGTTACATAGGGTTATAGGATTATAGGGTTACATAGGATTACGGGATTACATAGGATTATGATTGGACCTGATAGTTTAGGGTATTGGCTGTAGGTAGACCTAATTGGTGGAAGTGATTGGAAGTGATAGGTGGAGGCTTCAAATCATTTGTGAAGGTGATAAGGTGAAACGTGAAAATCATAGGTGAAGGTTGAATGTAATAAATGGATGCAAGAGATAAAGGGTGGAGGTTCTAGGGGCACGAGGAATGGAAGGAGCATAATAACATTATGATCAGGTGGATCATGATTTAATTTAATAAGTAAATGTTGGAGGTTATGGTTGGATATGATAGAAGGAAGCTCAAAGTCAAAGGTAAACGTGATAGGTGGAGGGTTACATAAAGTTATAGAGTTACATAGGGTTACATAGGGTTATAGGGTTTCATAGGGTTATAGGGTTACATAGGGTTATATAGGGTTATAGGGTTACATAGGGTTATAGGGTTACATAGGATTATAGGGTTATATAGGGTTATATAGGGTTATAGGGTTATAGGGTTACATAGGATTATAGGTTATATAGGGTTACATAGGGTTATAGGGTTACATAAGGTTATGATTGGAAATAATAGTTTATGGTGTTCGCTATAGGTAGAGGTAATAGGTGGAAGTGAAGGGGTTATGTTGGAAGTTGTAGGTGGAGGCACGAGATTATTTTTGACGGTGATAGGTAAAACGTGAAATTCATAGGTGGAGGTTGAAGGTAATAAGTAGATGCAAAAGATGAAGCGTGGAGATTCTAGGGATACGATGGAGGGATAGAAGGGCATAAAAACATTATAATTGGAAATGATTACTTGAGAGTCTTGATAATATGCGGAGATGAAAGCTAGAGGGTAAGGGCTCGTGATTGGAAGCGATAGATGGAGATTAAAGGAATCATGATTGCTGGCGATAGGTGGAGGATATAAGTGATAGGAGAAGAACGGAAACGATAGGTAAATTGTGGAGACGATAGATGGAGGCGAAGGAATATGATGAGAGGTGATAGGTCGAGGATGCAGGTGATAGGTGGATTATGATTTAATTTAATAAGTAGATGTTGGAGGTTATGGTTGGAGATGATAGAAGGAAGCTCAAAGTCAAAGGTGAACGTGATAGGTAGAGGGTTACATAGGAATCACATATGGTTATAGGTTTACGTAGGCTTATAGGGTTACATAGGAATCACATATGGTTATAGGTTTACGTGGGCTTATAGGGTTACATATGGTTATAGGGTTATAGGGTTACATAGGATTATGGGATTACATAGAATTATGATTGGACCTGATAGTTTAGGGTATTGGCTGTAGGTAAACATAATTGGTGGAAGTGATTGGAAGTGATAGATGGAGAGTGAAGTGATCATGATTGGAGGCGGTAGGTGTGAGATGTAGGTGCTGAGAGAGGCTGATGGATATATTTGGAGGTGATAGGTGGAAGTGCAAAGTCATAGGTGAATGTAATGCGTACAGAGTTGGTTTACATAGAGATTACGACATAGCTGGAAGGTGAAGGTCATGATTGAAAATATAGGAGGAGCGTGATATCATTACGATTTGAAATAATAAATTGAAGATCTTCGAAATATTAAAAATTTAAGCGATGGGGGTTGGCGAGCGGAGCGAGCAGGGGGGTACCCCCTAGTATATATATATATATATATATTCCTATATAATGTAGTTCTTTAGAGCCGCGTTGAAATTTGCCACCCTTTCCCGCCCCTTCATCGCCTCCTCCCACCCACTCATGAAACGCCTCCTTCCCGCCCTCTCATTTATTACGAATTAAACTCCTTTTATCCTCTCCTTATTATTATGAATGATTATGTACTGTTTTACATTGCATTTATATTTATGGTTTATAATAAATAAAAAGTTGTAGAATGTATTTTTTTAAGTTATGTGGTGGATGTAGACGATAGAAGAACCTTGGTGATTATAAATAAATATGATAGGTGGAAGTGATAGGTAAATGCTTCGGGTTATGATCGAAGGTAATAAGTGATGTATACATGAATGGAGATGATAGGAGGAAGATTGAGGTTATGATTGGAGATGATAGGTCGAACTTTGAGGTCATGATTTGAAGTGATACGTAGATGCTGGAGGTTATGAATGGAGACGATGAGTGGATGTCATAATTTGAGGGGATAAATGGTAAAAATGTAGCGAGGTCATAAATAGAGATAACTTATGGAGGTGAAAGGTAGATGCTGGAGATTATGAATGGAGACGATTAGAGTTAGAGAGGTAAAAATTATGTATGGGTGATGAAGTTCATGAGTGTAGATAGTTTATGGGCGATGGAGGTCACGATTGAAGATGATAAGTAATAGATATAGTTAATAGGTGGAAGTGATAGGTATATGCTAAACGTTGTGAATAGAGGTGATAGAAACATGCTGCAGTTTATGAATGAAAATGATAGGTGTAGAGTTGGGATCAGGTTTGGAGGCGATAGGTGGATGATTAAGATCATGGTTGGAGATAATAGGTAGATGCTGGAGGTTACGAATAAAGGAGATAAGTGGATATCATGATTGAAGGTGATAGGTGGTAGATGTAGGTGACAGGTGGAGGTGATAGGTAGATGCTGGAGGTTATGAATGGAGGAGATAAGCGGATGTCATACTTGGAGATCATGGGTGGAAGTTATGTATGGATTGTGGAGGTCATGAAAGTAAACAGTTTATGGGGGAATGGAGGAAGTGATAAGTGAGG
>JACCIB010001810.1:0-19419 GCA_018906965.1 Philotrypesis tridentata | reverse complement strand
TGACTGCGGTCCAGGAATCTCTACAGACCTCGCCAGCAATGTTGAATTTCGGCCGTCAGCCGAATCCACCTTTGACGTTGCTACGCAAAGAAGAAATAGCAGCAACGTCTGAAGAAGCGAAACTAGCTGTCGACGACTGGAAGGAAAGAATGGAGGATTTAAAAGACTTACAAGAGTTAGCTAACGAGAACGCTAAAGCAGCGCAGCAACGACAAGCTAAATACTTCAACGCTCATCACCGAGACGTGAAATACTCAGTCGACGAACTCGTACTTAAGAAGAATAGAGTGTTGTCGTCTGCAGCAGGAGGCGTCGCAGCCAAACTTGCACCGCCGTATATCGGACCCTTCAAAATCAGCCGCATTGTGAGCCCGAGTATTTATGAACTTGTTGACTTAGATGGTAAAGTACTGGGTCCAACAGATGTGGGAGATCTCAAGGTCTTCCAAGAGAGAACGGCCGTCAACACATCTGCAGATGAAGAAGACGCTCGAACCACGTCTGGGGAAGAAGAAGACGATGCCAAAGAAGATCCTCGATCGGAAGACAAAGAAGACGCGCCGGTGAAAATTAGTAACCCGCGTGCTAGCGATAGTCTGCCAGACATAGTACCGACGCGAACCGCGAGCGTAGGCGAGAGCCAAGCCAAGCGAGGTCGACCGAAAGGCTCGAAAAACAAAACTCGTGCGGAACCTATAAGCCTCTCCCCGTGGAGAACGCGAGCGCAGAAGGCGGTAGCGTAGGGAATCGGCAGATACGCATGTTTTCTTTCCTTCTACTTTCTTTCGCATTTGGGTTTCACATTCCCCCCCCCCCCACTAAACCATTAGGTTTTCTTTTCCCTTCCCCCTCCTCTTTAGTCCCAGGCATATCTGCCGAATTTTTTTTTTTGGAACATCAGGCATTAACGCCAGCTTTTTTTTCTGTTTTTGGTTGTCGTGCGCAAATTGGCACCGACGACACATTTTTTTTCTTTTTGTCAACCGTGATGGCCTCCGGCCGAATAGTTTATAACCTGTAAAGAGAGAGATGGGAATACTCCTAATTTTTTTTTCTTCCAAAATATATTTCCAAAGAATAACAACCTGGTGTTTTCATACAAACCCTTGCGTTGATATTTGCATTATTATTCCTTTTACTATATTATTATGGTTGCCGTACAGTCCGTATTGGCAGTATTACTCCCGGATCGCCCGGATAGGCGTAGTGAGCGCGAGCTGGTACGCCGGGACGGGTACTCAGCGTCTGGAGGGGGGTGTTATAACGGTCGCAGATATGATACGCACGTTATCGCCTCTCCGGGCGTATGCCGTATCGAACTGTATTAATATACTTATTTGTGTTCTAGCTACCACCAGCGGAAACTAGCACACGAGAGAGACAGAGAGAGCGAGAGAGTACCTTATAGTAGGCCGATGTTAAGAGAGAGAGAGAGAGAGCGCGCGTTCATTAGGCAACGTTGCCGGTCCATATCTCACGCGCTGCCAAAATATGACAACGCTGGGTCAAGGACCGGAGCGTCCTTCCGTATCGTGCGCGTATTAGTTTCCAGTATTGCGGTAGCGCCCAAGCGGTACACACGACCACGCGTCCGTGCATTTTTCCCTTGTGCCCCGATCGGACGACGTGCGACGCCGAGAGACGCTACCTTTCGTCCGACTGCCACCGGAGCCACGCTACCCGCGACGACCCGATTGCGAGCCTGGACGACTGCAGCGAGCCAGAGCAGCAGCGACCCCCCGGCACCGACGTGTGACTGTAAGTGCCAACTCTCTCTCACTCTCGGTATTCGGGCGATCGAGCCCATCTCTCTCTCTCTCTCTCTCTCTCTCTCTCTCTCTCTCTCTCTCTCTCTCTCTCTCTCTCTCTCTCTCTCTCTCGCGTAGTGTGCGGTGGAGCACACACGCTCGCTCGCACGAGCCCTGTACATTTTTACTCTCATAATATATTTTCATAGTTCTCGTACATTCACGCGTATTCACTTATTCGTAACCCCGTCGCCTGCCGCCTTCGTCCCGTACAAACGCACGGAAACCACGAGCCGGCCGAGCCGTGTTGACCACGAGGAGACTACGACGAGAAACAATAAACGTGGCTGTACTAGCCACGGATGTACACGACCGATTCCTTCGGGAACGGCAATCGAGCCGTTACAATCTCTATAATGAAAAATGCTTCCCTGAGGCTCTATAAATTAATGAAAGTAGCCAGAAAAAACAAAAAAACATGATTTCATCAACTTTGATCCTCTGTAACTCGAAGATACTTGATGCAAAAAATCTGAAAAAATTCAGGGATACTCATGTGTCTCTTAGGAACATTTTAAAAATTTTTTTCGATAGGGTCAAAAAATCGACCGCTCGATTTGTCAGAGAACCACCCATATATATATATATATATATAAATTTTTCCCTTGTCTGAGCCCCATTATATTAAAATTTAATTTTCGCATTTTGAATTTTTCGTCTATTTTCGGCCAGTAAGCCAGTCTGCTATAAACAGCACTGCAGTCAATGATATTTAAAGCATTGTAACCCGAATTCAAATTTTTCCATGAGATTTGAGTTTGGCAGTATGTTAAAACGTTTTTCTTTTGCATGGATTTAATGTGGTATAAGAAAAAAACGTCACCTTGCCGAAGCCCTTGTTATTGCAGTGATAAGTACATGTATTCGTTACTTCCATATAGTCAAAATAATGTAAATATAAAGCTAAATAAGTACCTAAAAGGAAATTTAATTATCTTCAAATGGCTCTTTACACCATAACCATTAGTGTAAAAATGTCACATCCGAAGCTGTCACTTCCGAAGCCAATCCAGAAATTTTCCTATGTTAATCTTATGGAAAAAATTTGAATAATAGTTGTAGCTGTTTCCGAATAAACTATGTTTTGATATACCTTAAATGATAAAAAACCACTATCAGCTGTCCCCTAAACGAAACTTTTTTTTCGATTTGGACGGTCAAATATGCCATTTTTGTGCAAATTACCCATATAGGTATATGCTTTCCTTGCCGAGCGGCGGCCTGCAACCCCCCCCCCCCCCCGTCATTTTCTTCGCCGAGCATTTTCTTCTCCTGTTGCCTGCCTTCATATACCGTGTGTCCCAGGTGAAACTGTCGATGCTGGGAGCGTGGGTGGAAAAAATTTGAGCATCAAAAACTATGGTGAAAAAATTTATAAGGGTGAAGGGAGGTCCCGGCGGTTGAGCGTGTGCAACCCACATGTTTCTTATTAAAAAACGCTGCGTTCAAAAAATTTAGAATTTGCAAAATTAATATTTTTTGAACAGGTATTTAATTCTACAGAAAAGGCTGAATTCAACAGAATTTGAATGACAAAAATCGAATGGTAACTTCTAAAGATAACGAGACCAATTTGATAATAGTCACTTTTAGGATTGTGGATTGATAAAAGTGAAAATGCTCCGATTTTTGTGATTCAAGTTTCATAAGTATTAGGGAGCTTTACTCATGACTGTGGGTATGTTAAAAACGATTTTTATGTAAAAATTATTGATGTGAAAATTATGATTGTAAAATTTGTACTAATGTCGTGCTACACGTGTACCAATGCCGCAGAGAGGAACCTTAGCTTCTTATTGCACCGGTCGACAAACTCTTACCTAGAGCGGTCGAATGAGGGTTACCCGTGTAATTACCCCCCATAAACAAAATTTTTCCACTGGTACACGTGTTGCACGGCATTAGAAAAAAGTTTGCACTTGCAATTCTCAAATCAATAATTTTTACATAAAGATCGTTTTTAACATACTAACATTCATAAGTAAAGCTCTCTAATACTTACAAAACTTGAATCACAAAAATCGGAGCATTTTCACTTTTATCAATTCACAATCCTACAAGTGACAATTATCAAATTAGTCTCGTTATCTCAGACGTAAGAGAACGAAAATTCTTTTATTTTTTCGATATCTCCAATATTAACGGAGATACGGAAATTCCATTTTTTGACAAAAAATTAAAATTGTCGTAGAGAGCTGATTTTTGGACTGTAGGTCCATCTCGTCGTGCTCTACCGGAATCCGGCGAAAACAATCGAAATTCCGAAAATTACAGATTTTTTTTGGGTCGAGATGCGCCTAGGTATTAAGTATCACTAGCACACCTGAGCGTGAGCAGACCATGATCAATTTTTCATTTAGTTTTGTTACGTGTAAACCATAAAACATATTCATTTATATTTTCCTGATGCATCTGCATGTTATGTTTATATATTCTAACCTCATTGTTCTCTCTCTTTTTCACCGAAATTCAAGTAGTCACCACCTACCTATGATTCATGCACGTCTGATGGCATGAACTTTTCGGTGAAACAAGTTGCTGCATTTGAATTTTTTCAACGAGCTTCATTACCAGGTATGTTATAAAATACATTCTTGTCGACAAAATATTTCTTTGAAATTATTGCACCTGTGGTTATGAATCACATTGAATTTAGTTTTAAGAATATACCAAACCCTAGCTTAGCCCTTGAATCAGCAATATCAGCGAAAAACTTGGTATTGTAGATCCACCCCCCCACCTGTCCGACCCCCACTGAAGGTGTATTTAAGCAAATACGTGCCCATGGAACCAGACAGTTGAGATCTCCTTTGGATAATTACAACATAACTTATTCGCGATGTTTCGTGCTACCGTTCTGCATTTAGTTACCGTGATTAGGAGAGCGTTGCATATAGCAATGTTATTAGACCCGTATATTCAAACAATGTGCGGGACAGTATGGGCTTCTAATCTCGAGACGAGATCAATTGAAGATTTATGCAGAAAACTTTATTTTCTGCTGCTACACTGTAGAATAACAACAGTATACCGCATGTATACTGTTGGTTTATTCCGTAATCCGGAAGTTTTGGCGATTGCTTTGAGAGCTGTGCGTCAACGTAATGATCAAGAACATCCATTAGCACAAATAATGCTTCGTGGTCAATGTAAGTATTATTGTGTTGATATTTAGGATCACATTTTTAGAGGGTATTTCTAAAGATAAGATTTTTACAGTGATGAATGACATGATGAGGGATGATGAAGGTGATGCCGCTGTAATGGCATGTGATACAAAGAGTTTTATAGCTATGGATGAAACGATGAGGGATGATGAAGGTGATGCAGCAATAATGGCATGCGATGATCAACCAGAAGTTTCAACAACAGCCACTGTTAACACAGCTAATGGTACTTTATTTACTTGTGATGTTTAGAACTTTTTACACATTAGATATTCAATTATATTGAACCTTCTATTCTTTAAATTTTACAGATGCAGTTTCCTCCACAACCACAAGTCATCGTTTAGTAAATGGAAATAATATAAACAGGAAACGCATGCGCAGCCCCTCTACCAGTTCTAGTGACAGCTCTGATAGCTCTAGTACCAGTGACAGCTCTGACAGTTCTAGTACCAGCTCTAGCAGCGCTACCAGTAGTAATAGTGATACCGATACAACTGAAGGTAACATCATAAATTTATTTTAATTTCTGTTAAATTCATTATCTTATTAAATATGGTATATTTATAGATGCCTGTTTACAGAGTGGTGAAGGAGTATCGCAACCCCAGTATGTGGTAGAGAACGAAACAATCCGTTTCTATAGATATTTCGGATATGAGGGAAGAGAAATTACCGGTTATATACCAGAACCACCACCAAACGTAAATGCTTACACATGGTTAGATGAATGTGTACAAAATCTACATCAGCGTCTTTGTGCAGAAGGGCAACCATCTGACTTTATTGGTTTAACCATCAACTCAACCCAGTTCAATCAAGGTCCAATTTGGTTGTCGTTTAGATTAATTAAAAACTTTTTAGTTGAAGATCTTTGGCAAATATTAAGAAGTGCAATGCAAAGTGCGTGCGAATTAAATGTGAATGAGAGACTATCTATTAATTGTGCTATAGTTCAAAACATTGTCGGTCGTGGTCGTGTACGTTTAATATTAGAGTCAGTGAAAAAGAAATCTATATTGACAATCAATAACGATGACAATCTGTGTTTACCACGAAGTTTAGCTGCTGGTTATGCTTATGTTGTGAGAGGTCAAATACGTTCTGGAGCTCTTCATACATATTGGGATCAGATTCGTCAACCACGCGGGAGAATACAGAAAAATGCTGCCATAGATTTAGTAAATTTGGCTAATGTTCAAATACCAGATGATGGATGTGGTATGGCTGAAATCCATAAATTTCAAGAGTTCTTTGCTACTCGTGGTACAGTGATCGTGATTTACAATTTTTCAACTTTTGGAAAGGGACACCCACCAATATATGACGGTACGCGATATGTTACTGAAGTTAATGGTGCTATTACGCATACATTACAAATTATGTATTATGAGAGGCTAAATCATTATGAACCAATATTGAACCTCATTAGCGTCTGTGGTAGTGATGGTTACTGTATACCGTGTAATAAAAGCTATTGGCGAGCCGAGGATCACAGATGTTCTAATAGATGTTATAAATGTTTTACATCACCACCTTGTGAAATTACAGAAAATACCACAAAATGTGAAATTTGCTTAAGACTTTTTTTTGGTGATGTCTGTTTGGCCAATCATTTGAAAATTGGATCTTATAGTAAAAATAGTAATGTATGTAGTAAAATCAGACTTTGTCAGACTTGTTTTAAAATTATTAAAAAAAATAAAGAACATGAATGTGGTACATCATTCTGCTCGGTTTGTAGAAGGCAAACACCTATTAGGCATTTATGCTACGTACAACCGATCAAACAATCAGATAGATCAAAACCAGTATTATTCCTCTTTTATGACTTTGAGACACAGCAAACTCTTTCGATGGTAGGCGAGGAAGACAAAAAAGTACATGTACCCAATTTATGTGTGGTACAACAAGTATGTACAACTTGTATAGAAGTTGAAGATATTCCAATTAGATGTGAAATGTGCGGTATACGTGAATATGTGTTCGATAATGATCCTATAAAACAGCTTGTTGATCTAGCATTATCACGCCGAGATCAATTTAAACAGGTGATATGCATTGGCCACAATTCACAAGGGTTTGATGCACAATTCATATTCAAATATATAGTGGAAAAATTCGACCAAGACCGTGTCGTACCATCGGTTGTCATGAACAGCTCAAAAATAATTTTAATGGAAGTTCTGCATGCAAAATTTATCGATAGCTTAAACTATTTTCATATGCCTCTAAGTAGTTTACCGAAATCATATGGCCTACCAGAAATGGAGAAAGGTATTTTTCCTCATTTATTTAACACTGAAGAAAATCAGGATTACGAAGGACCATTACCACCTCTTGATTCTTATAGTCCGGATACAATGAGTAGCAACGAATGTACGAAGTTTATAAAATGGTACGACGAACAAGTAAGAGATGGTTATGTGTTTAATTTCAAGAATGAAATTCTGAAATATTGTAAACAAGATGTAACTATTTTGAGATTAGCATGTTTAGCTTTTCGCAAAACATTTTTAAAATCCAGCGTAGATCCATTTGTCGAATGCACAACAATAGCTTCTTCTTGTATGCGTGTGTTTAGAAAGAAATTTTTGAAAAGAAATCAAATTGGTATAATACCACCCCGGGGGTATAGAATGACCGATAATCAATCTGAAATTGCCATTCACTGGATTACCTGGATGGAGCAGGAAGTTTTTCATCGACATATTGAACATGCAGGGCGAGGTCGGGAGAGAAGATTACCAGAGAATATAATAGTCGATGGATACTGCGAACTGCTAGAAGAGGATAATCACAAGGGCCCAGTACTTCAGTTTCATGGTTGTTTTTGGCATGGTTGTCCACGCTGTTATAGAATAAACAGAGATATAAAATTAAAAAGCGGTGAATCCATGGATGATAGATACGAAAGGACTTTAGGAATTAGTAATAAATTGAAAGCCGCCAATTATAATCTTGTTGAGAAATGGGAATGTCAGTTTAATGAGGAGATTGCACAAAATGAAAGACTTAGTAATTTTGTACGAGAAAATGTCGTCAATATAAGGCAGAAACCGCTTGACCCACGAGATGCGTTTTTCGGAGGTCGTACAGGTAATACAGTAAAAATGTTTGAATGTCAAAATCAAGAAAAAATCAGATATGTTGATGTCTGCTCGTTGTACCCGTTTATTTGTAAACGCGGTAAATATCCTGTTGGACATCCAAAAATTTATGTTGGTCAAGAGGAGTGCAGCCAAGTGATGGGTCGAAACAACGATATTTCATCAGTAAATGGACTGGTTATGTGTGATATACTACCACCACGAAATTTATACCACCCGGTGTTAGCAGTGAAAATGCATGGTAAATTGATATTTCCATTATGCCGAACATGTTGTGAGGAATTAATACAAGATGATTGTTCTCATGAAGATCCTGAAAATCGTGTATTGCGAGGAACATGGGTGTCAGAAGAGATAAAGGTAGCTGTCGCATTGGGTTACGTTGTCAAACGTGTTTATGAAATTTGGCAATATGAAATGACACAGTACAATCAAGAAGAACAAAAAGGTGGTATTTTTGCTGAGTACATAAATGAATTCTTTTCACAAAAAGTGACAGCATCAGGATATCCACCCGGGTGTATTACAGAGGAGGATAAGGAGTGGTACGTTAAGGTGGAGCTCTACTCTAAATGAAAAATATTTTCCCTTATGATTTACAAAGCTAAGTTTTTGGGGATATGTTTATACTAAAAAAAGACAATTTTTTGAAAATTTTGGGCTTATTATATTGTTTTAATTCTATGTTATAAGGATTTATTTAATTAAAATAGTCATTTTTCAAAATGTTCCATGCGTCAACCCCTTCGAGTAAGAGAACTTGAATTTTTCACACAAGTTAGTATACGTATAAACTTTAGAAATTTGCAGACAGAATTTTTTTTACACTATTTATAATTTTTTAATAAGCTTCTACTTTTTAATAGCCTCTTTTTTGCTTAAAAATAGGTATATTTTATTAGTTATTAACAGTATTTGTTTATTCTTCTTTAATAAAACAAAATCTACTCGCAAATTTTCATTCTAAATAAGAAGTTGAATATGTAAAAAAAAATTGGACCCCGTAGCTTGAATATGTTGACGCATGGAACATTTTGAACTTCCAAATATGTATATTAGAGAAAAACACTGTTTTATTTAAAAATACACTTATATCGACTATTATTAATTTAGCTTCATATATTTGGTTTTTTTTATTAAATACTTTATTATTTAGGTTGATCACATCACATATCACATATTTATTGATTCACTTTGTTATTTTTAACCTCACTTTTTGATTTTATAAGTTTTTGCTATGAAGCTCATGAACACTTAGTTATCACTATAAAATTGAGCACATCCATAAGTAGGTCCTTCTGATCTGACTTTAGCTTCTTCGCTCTTTCTTAATTTATATTTTTTTTTAATTCTAATCTTCTTCTGCTCTACTTGACTCTTGTATTCACTCATTCGCTTTCTCTTTCTGTCTCTGGCACTATTAATTTTATTCGTATTAAAATTATTCACTTCACTCAAAGACTTGGCTGCTTCAGTTGCACCGAAGTTGTATTCAGCAACGGTATTGACAGCAGCAATTTCTATTTTCTTTCTTGAGACAAAATTTAATTTTGGACACTTTTTCCACAGAATAGAATGCAGACCTTCATTGCTGTTTTGTGTTAATCCTTTACAGCATCTTCTTAAAAATTGTGGATTCGAAAGCCTTTCAAATATTGGTTGAATATGCTTAACCACTTTTTCATTTATATGAACTGGCATCGAATCATGACTACGGGGTACTAGATTGTTCGCTAAGGATTTATTATAGAAGCACCATGACTTTTCCCCTGAAAACAAAAAGGCAGTATAAGAAAATTATGTATTTACAATTTTATTAATATGAATTACACAAAAAGCATACCAGTAGGGCACATTGAGTGGTCAAAACTCTGATCCGTTGAAGAACAATGCATTAGAGTTGCTAATATATTTCCTCTCATAGAGTCAATATCTGATTTGTGGCGTACTATGGCACTACGGTAATAGTTAGCTAGAGCTACTATTACTTTATCAGTCAGAGCACCTTTTCCTCGACCTCCAAGTGTTATGCCTTTATAAAATTTTATGATAATATATTTCATAAAATATTAAAATCAAAATTTATACGTTTATATTATATTTGTTAACATACCTTTTGCTTTTGATCTCTTTACTTCTTCTCTAAGAGCAGATGACATTCGCTTTGCCACATGATTAATACATTCTTCTTTAATTATTTCAACATTTTCTCCATAAATATCTTGCTTAGATAAATGCAGGTGAGTTTTGGCGTCACCATCGGACAGCATTGTTGTGTATCTAAAATTACTCTCCTCAATAGATCTTTTCCACATTAAATCTGCTGCAGCTGTTTCCATTGAGGATGAAGAACCAGTATAATTTTTGGAGCACTCGTTCTTATGGCCTTCCATCCATACAGCAAATTCTGGCGAATCTTTGTTCAAGTCCTTTTCAGCTTGCACACACATATGGCAGTATTTGCTGAGCACTTGGAAATCTATCACCAGTCCAGTAATAACATCAATTACAAAACCAACACCATGATTAGAAGTGAAGCCTCTCTTGTGCCAAGTGCCATCAAAAGAACAAAAAATATCAATAAGCTCATTTGGCGATAAACTATATAGCTTCTCGTACACTTCTCTCACTAATTTTCTGCTTGTAGCTAGAACTTGAGGTTTACATTCAGCTGCTCTAACAGATATTGTTGATAGTTGCTTGTAATAAGTTTGTAGACTCATAACACTCATACACATTGATGCACACCATTGTTGCATAGCAGCATGTCCGGCTCCTATCTTCCAAAAACTTTCAGCCATTTGTTGATTAACTTTATACGTGGAATTTGTCTCTTTAGGATTTAATTTAGGACTTGTACAAAGTTCAAAAATTTTTTCTTCACAGGTATTACACATAATATAAATAATTGCTGCTTGTCCAAATCTTTTTGACACTTTGTGTGATGCTCCAAGATTATTACAGTATCGACACACGGTAAATTTTAAAAACTCGTCGATAATGTCGGAATGTAATAAAATATATTCTTCATTTCTCACTTTTTCTTCTGTTTGTTTTTTATTTTTCTCTACTAACGCAAATTTCTTCAAAGTTGCACTAGCATTTTGGTTGAATGCTGGCGATGATTGCGTTTTAGAGTTTTTCTTTTTTTTTTTAACTGCTCCTTTATTTTTATTGGCAGTTTTTTGCTGTGTTTTTCGACCCCTTAGTGGTCGATACTTTTTGCTAAATGCATGAGCACCTAACATTAATGTTTTTATTTACTAATATATACACTAACCTATAAATATAAAGCTCCAAGACTCGAACTCGAATTATAGCCTAACAATGCATATAGAGAAGTATACTTTGATTTTTACGGTGCGCACGCGATAGAAGCGACTCTAGCGGCAATATACTGCACTGAATAAGAGTTAGAAATATAAGAAACATATGTGATTATGTGAATATAACCGAATTTGCAGAGTTTAAAAAAAAATCAACGTAGAAAACGACGTGCAAGCAAATTGCAATTTCTTGAAAAAAGCAATTAAATAGTATTTTATATATTTAACTTATATTAAGGCAAGGAATTTTTTTTCGGATACATGGGCTTCAGGATCGTAATCTAAGGGAAATTTTACACAAAAAAGTACAATAAAAAAAAAATCGATTTTTTGACCAAAAATAGGGTAGAGCTCCACCTTAAAGAACAGGAACTCGAAGAGGGTATAAAGTTGAATAAAGATGATATATGCCTAAATGCTGGAAAACGATCTGTGGCAAAACTTTGTCTTAATTCTCTGTGGGGAAAGTTTGGCCAACGTGAGAATTTACCAAGAACGCTGGTTGTAAAAAACCGAGAAACTTTGATAAATTTACTTAACAGTCCGGAAGTTGAGGTAAGCGGTATTTTACCAGTCAATGATAACACTCTCTACGTCAATTGGTGTTATAGAGATGAAGCTCTGACATCCTCCTTATCATCATCAATGACAAATGTTGTCCTTGCTGCGTTTACAACAGCGCAAGCACGTCTTAAATTGTTTGAATACCTACATGTTTTAGGCCCTCGAGTTTTATACTATGATACTGATTCAGTATTTTACGTTAGCTATGGCGAAAATAACGAGTATGAGTTACCAATTGGAACATCTTTGGGTGCTCTAACCGACGAGCTAGCCGATAAGGGTCCTGGTGCCTATATAACAAACTTTTTATCCGGTGGGCCAAAGTTTTATGCATACAAATGTAGAAAAGCAAACGGCGAAGAGGGAGAATGTGTATGTAAGATAAAAGGGATACGTCTAAATTATTCAAACAGTCAATTAATCAATTTTGATTCTATTCGACAAATGATAGTTTCTGATATGGAAATAATGTTAACGAATACCGCTATACGCAGAACACCATTCCATGATGTAATTACACAAAATGAAAGTAAAACATGTAAACCAGTGTACAGTAAACGACGATTTGAAGGTCTGTACAAAAGTTACCCATACGGTTACAAAAGCGACTAAACGGTAAATAGTATCTTATAATAAAACACATTTGAATCAGCAAGATAAGCTAATTTTTGAATCCACCCATTCCCTGTTAACTGATTCAAAGTTTATGATGACTTTGCGTTATTCTAGCACTAACTGACAATAACAATACTAAACTGCGAAAAAGGATCTGATTGGCCGGATAATATGTTACACCTACCTGATGCACCAACCCCATCTTTCCTTCTTCCCCTTCCAATGATCGAGCTGATCAGGTGTTCCCGGTAATGATGATCTCATCATAACTGACTACTGATGGTGGTGGGTGAAGAACAAATGGTGGGGTACACACTATATAATTACCCGAGAACATTCGTTTGAGATATCACTCTACCTTGCGATTTTTTAAACAGAAGAGCTGTTCCTGTCCAAAAAATTTCGTTCGTGTTCAGAAAAAGTATATATTATTTATTATATAAACTTTTTAAAATAATACAAAAAATAAGAAATGATCCATTTCATGTATGTTTAGATGGATCTAGAGGCTCTCAATAAAATTGCGAATGGTGAATTTCTACCGTCAAAGAAGGTGGCTGAATTGGAGATTGGCCGAGCGTACATGGTAACAGTCTTAAGAGTGGTGAATACACGTTTTGGCAAGAAGATCGTGGCTGAGCTCGACAACGAATTTCAGATTTTCCTGCCTTCTCGACTATGCACTGCTATCGTCAACGATGATAAATTATTTGAAAATATGTGCAATGAAGCGAATAAGTTAAAGTTATTTTTATATTATAAAGGAAAAAACGCACTTGAGTTCACTACGGCTTAAAATTAATGTATAAAAATATGGAAAAACAGGTACTTTTTGCAGAAAAATTAACAATTCATTTGTTATGTACGTGGTTGTATGCTCATAAAACCGCTCGTCGTGGAGAGTGGGAGCAAATAGCGCGTGACCGTGAACGTTTTAAATTAAGGATTGCGAGGGCTAGTACCGTAATTACACCGATACTTGTCAAAAAATTAAAGAAATTGTCATAAATTAAAATTTTGAATAAATATACTTTTAGATACA
This sequence comes from Philotrypesis tridentata, assembly GCA_018906965.1. Classification (NCBI taxonomy): domain Eukaryota; kingdom Metazoa; phylum Arthropoda; class Insecta; order Hymenoptera; family Pteromalidae; genus Philotrypesis; species Philotrypesis tridentata. Next base: position 5,787 of record JACCIB010001810.1, on the reverse strand, counting down.
TCATGAATTAAGATTTTTTCAACCTTTTGTCATACCTTTCCACATACTACTTTTTAATATTCTCCATCTATCAATATTTTGTATACATATATAATTGTATATTTTCATTCAATTTCGTTTTTAAAATCATAGATGGCAGTAAAATAAGACTAATTTAATTATCGACACTTTTCAAAGCTGTGAAGGATGTTGCGCATGACAGTAACAAGTATGGACACACGATGGAAACATCCATTCACATCCATGCTGTGTGGTCCTACGGGATGCGGTAAAACAGTGTTTGTAAAAAAATTCTTGAGAGATATTGAGCGTATGTGCGATACCCCAATAGAGCGTATCATTATCTACTACGCAGAGTGGCAGCCAAGCTACAAGGAACTTCGAGGTACAAAAGTAGAATTTCGAGAAGGTCTACCCCAAACTAGTGATTGGGCTAGTGACTCTAGACCTAAGCTAGTCATTATTGATGACTTAATGCGTGAATCGTCGTCGAGTGGAAGTATAGTTGACATTTTCTCGAAGGCGTCTCATCATCACTCGCTCTCAGTGATATTCATTACACAAAACGTGTTTCATCAGGGTAGAGGTCAACGTGACATATCCTTAAACGCACAGTACATTGTTGTGTTTCGAAATTTACGCGACAGATCACAGATACAACATAATCGCGGCAATTGTGTCCAGAGGATCCGAAATTTTTGCAAGATGCTTATTGGGATGCAACTTCAATACCTTATGGCTACCTTCCGTTGGACTTAAAACAAAATACACCGGACAACTGCAGATTTCGAACTTGTATTTTCCCGGATGACAAGTTACATTACGTCTATGTGTCTCGAAATAAGAAGATAAAAGGTGGTGATACGTCGAGTCTTGTTCCAGTCGCATCCCTGTGATGGGTAAGCAATCGAAGAGACGTGTTTTCGCCCGCAAGGAAGCTATAATTTTAAAAGCTTTATATCATTTAAATAATAAACAACGAAAAGCACTTATTCAATCTGCTGACTCAAAATTAGTACGGTATATTTGTGAATGTGCATTGAATATTTTGATTGGTAATGTACCCTTAGAAAGCACTCAAAAGTCACGATTACGACACCATGCAGAGATTTTACGAAAACTAACTAAACCATCTGTTAGTTTATCCAAAAAGAAAAAAATTATTCTACAACGTGGTGGATTTTTGCCAGCTTTATTAGCACCTGTCATTGGTACATTGTTGGCTAGCATTATAAGGAAGTAAATATGGATCACGCAAGGAAGATGGTACTTGTACCTCACGAGAATGTTGAACGTCTCCAGAATGTACTTACAAAAGGCGACACTGTTTGTGATGTTTCGATATTAAAGACTGTTCAAACACCAGGGACTGTTATGAGTAGACTAGATGCTGAAATGAGTAATATATTGAATTCAGCTGCTTGTACAAGTGATCAAGAAAAATGGTCAAGATATCGTAACGCACTCCAACGATATCTCCATTTTAAGACTGCTGGTGATAACAGCGAAACGATAAAAAAGGAGAAAGATGATGATGATGATATGAAAAATGAAAGCAGATCTAACACCGATTACGAATATGACAACGAAATACGCCGTGTGGAGGAAGAAGATCGGATTGATGCGAGTATCGCCGAGAGTGTGCCTACAAAGTTCCGTGCTAAAGCAGGACAAGTACTACGAAAATTACGAGTAAGCGGTAAGATTGGCTGGGATGCAAATGGTGTTGTGACAATAGGAGGAGTTCGCTTAGGTGAAGCCAACATGATTGATTTAATAAATGATGCTATGAGAAAAAGACAAGGAACGCCACCTCATGGACACGAGCAGTTTGCTCTGGCTCTTCATGAATCATTTATACCTCGTGAATACATCGGAAATGAGCGTGTCTGGAAAAATATGACTGCTAACACAAATAAACGTGTCTGGACCAGTATAGTCGGTAGTACCCCAAAAGGAAGTATAGTTAGCACTGCTGTCTCTCTCCAAAATTCTACACCAGATGGCTCTGGTAAAGGATTTCGAACGCCACGTCATGAGATTCCAGGGTCCAGCGGTGTAAACAATTCTCGAAATAACATCAGTAGTGTTTCGGACACTGGTGATGAGAGCGACGCGAGCATAAAATTAGGTGATCAAGTTACTAGTAAAAAAAAGAAGAGAAAACTAGTTGTAACCAATTCTGAAATCACAGCATGGAGACGTTTAAGTGAGAATCAAAGCAAAACACCCGAGTCTTTCACGCAGAAGAGAAAGAAAAACAAGAAGAAGAAAATGAAGTAAAAAATAGTGCATTAGATGAGTTAATAAACCTACTACCTTTTGAACTACATGTTCCCGGGTATAAGTTTTGCGGACCTGGCACAAAACTCGCTGAACGTATCGAGCGTGGTGAAGTTGGTATTAACCCGTTAGATACAGCATGACGTCAGCACAACTTAGCCTATAGCGATAAAAATTGCAACCGACGTAAGGCTGATCGTATATTAGCTGAATATTCATTTAAACGAATGCTCGCTGATAAAACACCTGTGGATGAGCGAACAGTGGCAATGATGACAGCTTGCTGTATGGTAAGCAAGATAACTCTTGAAAAATTATTTTCACACATCAAGAAAGCATTATAAAAAAAGAAGAAAGAGGGTAACAACAAATCTGTAAAGACTTATAATAAGAAACAGGACAAAGAACTGAAGGAAGAGAATAAATTATTGAAAGCGTCGAAAGGGGTTACGAAGAAGAGCAAGAAAAGTACATAAAACGATGAATCGTACAGGTTTAAGATTTGAAAAAATTTATTATACACCATCACATCCGGCATCATACACAGCTGTTGATAAACTTTTCCAAGCTATACGTAAAAAAAACAGAATAAAAGTAAAAAATATAGTCGAAAAAGTGTTGAAAAGTGGCTCGAGAGTCAAGATGCATACAATCTACATCGACCCGTTAGGCGTCGATTCTCGAGACGAAGTTATAATGTACGAAATTTAGATGATTTATGGGAGACTGATCTGATGGATTTGAGATCCTTAAAAACTTACAATGATGAATACAGTTACGTTCTCATTATTATTGATGTGATCAGTAAATATTGTTGGGCAGAACCGATCAAGGAAAAAACTTCAAAAAGTGTTGCTGAAGCGTTATTACATGTGTTATCAAGAAGCAATGATCGTCGGCCGATATGTCTTCAAACGGACAAGGGAAAAGAATTTGTTGGCCGTGAGACTCAGCTCATGTTACACGTTAATGGTATCACACACAGAGTGGCACGAAGTCCTGATACGAAAGCAGCTATAGCCGAAAGACTGATACGTACCATTAAAGAGCGGGTTTGGCGATATTTTACCTACAAAAATACACGAAGATACATTGATGTATTGCAGAATATAATTAAAGCATACAATCATAGTAAGCACTCTGCAACCAAGATGACGCCGGCATCTGTTACCATATATAATGTTCTTACAGCACGGAAAAATATAGATCGACGATATGGTAAAGACAATAAAAGAGGTGCCAAACCTAAGTTCAAAGTTGGAGATATGGTACGAGTCAGTCGTGCACGAAACATCTTTGAGAAGGGATACGAGAGCGGTTGGACGTTGGAAATATTTAAAATTATACAAGTTTCTTTAACGCGTTACCCACCTGTCTACCAATTGCAAGATTTATCTGGTGAGGTTATAGACGGGTGTTTTTATGCTGAGGAGTTGAGCAGAGTACAAAAGGATCTAGGTGCAACATCTTTTGAAATAGAAAAGGTGTTGCATGTCAGAGGCAAGGGACGTCGAAAGAATATTTTGTCAGTTGGAAAGGTTATCCAGAAAAGTTTAATTCTTGGATCAAGGCTAACCAGCTTTCGCAGAAATGAAGGATCAATTCTACATTATTTTACCTAGTAATAGCAGCATGAAATATTTCGCAGAAAATACTACAACACACTATATCACACAATTACCACAACAGATCAGGTTACAGGGATCATGGGTTGTTGCTCTTACAGAGGTTCAAATTCCGCTGACGTTTCAACATGTGAAATTCGAGGAAGAGAAAAGAAAAATTTCAGTGAAACGAACACCCCCTTCGATGATAAAGACAAACAAATTAAGGGAAGAAGACGATAGAATTACAATTACCGAATCGTTGATTCGTTCTGGTTATTACAAAGACATTTTCACACTCGTCGACGAAATAAATAATTTAGAATGTATGAAGGATCATTTGACGGTGGTGATTGAGCGTGGTGGCTATACAACGATAAAAAAGACCTGTGGAACAACTATTTGCTCTGAATTTATTCATGAGGTCTCCCTGCCGGGAAAAATACAAAAAATTCTCGGTTTTGAAAGTGATGATGAGAGACAGAAGCCAATTGTTTTTGGTGAAGATCAAAGATTAATAGAATGTACTAAACCTGCTCGGCTTTCCAGCGCTTTACCAACAATGTTAATGATTACAGTGACCTCTGTGAACCGTATGTGACAGGTGATGTACGATCTCGACTTTTACGAGCAATGATAATTATGAATATGGAAATACAAGGATTAAAAGTTTTTCATCACCTATATATATACCGTTATTATTCAACTCGTTTCAGACGATAGAAATAGATATAAGAGATGATTGTGGACAACCGATACCATTCGATCACGGAACGCTAACCGTAACACTTCATTTTAAGAAAGTCGACTAAAAATGGCTCATTACGAAAATTATTTCAGTTATCAAGTTGGTAATGGTTACCGTGGTGATGGAGGAGGGGATAGAAATCCCTACACAGGAGGTGTTGGACATGTTTATATTGGATCACCCTATCAAAGAGGCCATGGTATTGGTTCATTCTTAGCCGGTATATTTCGACGAGTCCTTCCGCTCATCAATCGCGGTGCTAGAGCTGTGGGAAAAGAAGTTGTGCGTACAGGTATTAATATTATATCCGACGCTGCAACACGCAATACACCTGTCAAAGAGTCATTCCGCACCCGTATGAGAGAATCTGGTGAAATTCTAAAGAGAAAAGCTGAAGAAAAGTTGGATAAACTGATGGAGGGGTCCGGATATAAAATGTCGCGCTACGGTTATCCTTCTCAGTTGCAGTCACTCGCTGCACCTACAACAGTGCATAGTAGAAAAATAAGAAGGCGTGGTGTGATTGCTCGTACAAAAAATAAAAGTTTAAGAAAGACCATCAATAAGAAGAAGAAGAAGAGTAAGAAGAAGAAGACAACGAGAAAGAATCAGAAGAGCAGGAGGAAGTTGGTTACAAGAAAAAGACGTAAAAACAGAAGTACAAGAGATATTTTTGACAGTTAAAAAAAATGGCATTTTTTACACAATCATTCTTGCAAATGTCTGAAGTCAGAGCTATTACTATTGAAATCCCACCGACACAAACGACAATAGAGGGTTCGCATTGGATTCAATACAAACCAATATCATCTTTGACTGATGATTCATCGATAGAATTTGTAATCCCTGGTAATAGTGATGAATACATTGATTTGGCTCATACCATGCTCAGCCTTCGTGTGAGTTTAAAATCTACAGTAAGTGAAGAAAATGTGGCTGAACAGGATCGAAATGCTTTTAAAATTTTAATGGCACGGGTAGGACCGGTCAATAATTTTATGCATTCTCTATTCAACCAAGTAGACGTACTATTTAATTCAAAACCTGTATCTCCACCTACCAATGCCTATGCATACAGAGCTTATATTGAAACGCTACTAAATTACGGGCCTGCTGTAAAAGCATCCCATCTTTTTACTGTTCTATGGTGTG